>BLSH010489584.1:139653-161027 GCA_018402905.1 Glandirana rugosa
CAAATAACAGGCCACCTCTCCTACCCACCAGTCACCCCCACAACCTCCTTGACCACCCATCCTCTCCACCGGACAATAAACATCCACCCACCTGTCCAGAGTCCTCCACCATTACCACTGACCACCCATCCTCTCCACCGGACAATAAATGCCCACACACCTGTCCAGAGCCCTCCAACATCCCCAATGACCACCCATCCTCTCCACCGGACAATAAATGCCCACCCACCTGTCCAGAGTCCTCCAACACCCCCACTGACCACCCATCCTCTCCACCGGACAATAAATGCCCACACACCTGTCCAGAGTCCTCCAACACCCCCACTGACCACCCATCCTCTCCACCGGACAATAAATGCCCATCCACCTGTCCAGAGTCCTCCACCATCCCCACTGACCACCCATCCTCTCCACCGGACAATAAATGCCCATCCACCTGTCCAGAGTCCTCCAACACCCCCACTGACCACCCATCCTCTCCACCGGACAATAAACGTCCACCCACCTTTCCAGAGTCCTCCAACACCCCCACTGACCACCCATCCTCTCCACCGGACAATAAACGTCCACCCACCTGTCCAGAGTCCTCCATTATCCCCACTGACCACCCATCCTCTCCACCGGACAATAAACGTCCACCCACCTGTCCAGAGTCCTCCATTATCCCCACTGACCGGCCATCCTCTCCACTGAACAATAAACATCCACCCACCTGTCCAGAGTCCTCCAACACCCTCACTGACCGCCCATCCTCTCCACCAGCCCATAAATGTCCATCCACCGGTCCAGAGTCCTCCATTGTCCCCACTGACCACCCAACCTCTTCACCAGCCAAAGAATGTCCATCCACCTGTCCAGAGTCCTTCATCATCCTCATTGACCAGCCGGATTCTTCACCAGACAATAAATGTCCATCAGCCTGTCTAGAGTACCCCATTGTCCCCACTTCACCGCACAACGTCCATCAACCTTTCATGAGTCCTTCGTCATCCCCCCTGACCAGCTGGACTCTGCACGAGACCATAAATGTCCACCCAATTGTCCAGAGTCCTCCATCTTCCTCACTGACCAGCCAACCTCTTTACCAGACAATAAATGTCAATCCACCTGTCCAGAGTCCTCCAGGTTGTTGAACCTACAGCCAGTGTAACCCAGAGCAGCCAAAACGAATCACATGCCGTCCCTCTGTTTACAAAGGAGCCAAAAAGACTAAATTGAGCTGAACCTCTCTCTCTCTAGTGACCTTTTCTAGGAGGGTGCTACACCATTCTCCCATGTGGATACCTAAGAGATGGTTTACCACATCTGATCTATTTTTTGGGATCTTATACGGTGTAGAGGCCAGGCACACAAATAACTAGAAACTCTGTATAGACCACCGGAGGAGGGGGTGCTGGCAGTGCCAAATCATAGTGTTCAATATTCACCCCCATAGGGCATATCCAGAGGCTGGGAGAAAGAACTAAACTGGAGGACAGAGAACCTCCTGTCATCCAGTCCTCCACACCTCTCCACCAATCCCTACGTTGGCTCCCAATAGCCCAGCAAATAAAATTCAAAATATTAACCACAACATACAAAGCCACCCACACCTCTGCCCCGAGCTCCATCACCAATCTTATCTCCAAATATCACCCAAACCGTCCTCTCCGCTCCTCCCAAGACCTCCTACTCTCAAGCTCCATCGTCTCCTCCTCCCGTGCTCATCTCCAGGATTTCTCCAGAACCTCTCCCATCCTCTGGAACTCTCTACCTCAACCTGTCCGGCTATCTCCTACTCTAGCTGCCTTCAGGCGATCCCTGAAACCCCATCTCTTTAGGGAAGCCCATCACACCTCCAACTGATCTTTTACCTCTTCCATCAGTCCACTCCCCGCAGTTACAACCTTTTGTACCACCTGCCCCCCCCCCCCCCCATTAGATTGTAAGCTCTTCTGAGCAGGGCCCTCTTAATCTTTTTGTATTCTATTGTATTGTACCTGTATTGTCCCCCTTTTATATAGTAAACTGTTGGAGCTATATAAATCCTGTATAATAATAATAATAATAATAAATGGAAGTCCTGCACCTCCATCAGCTGCAGATCAAGCATTTAAATCCTTCCAGCAACTCCAGAATGAAGCTGACCGACCCAAGTGCCGTCTACATATAGCATCATCCCCGCTTGTGACCATTATGGCACATGCAAGGGTCAGGAAAGGTCTCATATTCTCAGCATATCTAGGAATATCTACAGAACACCTGCTGTCTATACAAATGTCTAAGCACAGCTGTACATCCAATCGGGAATCTCACATTGGTAAGCTGACTATTGAACAATGGCCTGAGATTCTTTCATCTGTTCCACTCGTCTCCCTGTCGGCATTGCAAAGTCTCACTCAACAGTTCAAAGAACCTCCCATGCTTCTCTTTGTCAAAGATGCCAACGTTCCCCTGGGGACATCATGCACATGCTCTGGAGATGCCCTATCTTACACAGAACACGATGTAATAGTTCCTCCATTAATAGGAGACTTAAGCCTATTGTTGGACAACCGAATGTCCAACTTTTGTCCAAATAGTCAAGTAATCGTCCAACAAAGCCGAACGTAGTGAGGTGTTATGAGCGTATAACGAGGAGGTTCAGGTGAATGTGATTTGTGAATTAGGAACATAGGTTATACACGACCGAACACTTCCTGGATTCCGAGCATTCGTGTTTAGCACTTCCAACTTTTGTTGGCCCAACTTCTGTACACAACAGCCAACAGTTGGCCAATGCCTTGTTGGCCAACAAAAGTTTTCTAGTCTTCACAGACAACTTCTGTTGGACGATAGTTGGAAATTGGCTGTTGGATCGTGCGTACTAACGCTCGGATTATCGTACAACAGGCTGTTGGACGACCGCTGTTGGCCAAATGCTGTACGGTGTGTACGGGCCTTTAGACTTTTAATTTGCCATGTGGACTGGAATTGTCTACTTAATCTAATAAGGAATACAGTAAATAATAATACTCTTCTTATAATAATTAGGGGATTGGTGCTTTTGTCAAAGCAGGTTAGTGCCCATGCCCAGGGATGGGCGTCTTTGTTATCTCTGTGGATCAGGTCAGTTGATGACACACTACAGTTAGAAAAACCCACTGTCAGAGAAAGGGGTGCACCAGAATGATTTTATAACTTATGGCAGCCATAACTGGATGTTCCAATGCCAGAGTCTCTACAGTCTAACACAACTAGGGAGTCTCCTCACCTCGCACTTTTAATATTGGTTTTAAAATGATTGGATTTTGGAGATGCATGGTAGACCCTTGCATTGTACCTAATATTGCGATGTGTGATGGACCTTTGCATGGGTACCTATATTGGAATGCGTGATGGACCCTTGCATGGGTACCTGTGTTGGGATATGTGATGGACCCTTGCATGGGTACCTGTGTTGGGATATGTGATGGACCCTTGCATGAGTACTTATTTTGGGATGTGTGATGAACCCTTGCATTGGTGCCTATATTGGGATGTGTGATGGACCCTTGCATGGGTACCTATATTGGAATGCATGATGGACACTTGCATTTGTGCCTATATTGGGATGTGTGATGGACCCTTGCATGGGTACCTATTTTGGAATGCGTGATGGACACTTGCATTGGTGCCTATATTTGGATGTGTGATGGACCCTTGCATGGGCACCTATATTGTAATTAGGGATGGATGTTTGCATGGGTATTTATTTTGGGATGTGTGATGGACCCTTGCATTGCTGCTTATATTGGGATGCGCAATGGACCCTTGCATGGGTAGCTACATAGGGATTTGCCATGGATCCTTGCATGGGTACCTATATTGGAATGCTTGATTGACACTTGCATGGGTACTTATATTGGGATGTGTGATGAACCCTTGCATTGGTGCCTATATTGGGATGTGTGATGGACCCTTGCATGGGTACCTATATTGAAATTGGTGATGGATCCTTGCATGGGTACCTATATTGAAATTGGTGATGGATGTTTGCATGGGTATTTATTTTGGGATGTGTGATGGACCCTTGCATCGCTGCTTATATTGGGATGCGCAATGGACCCTTGCATGGGTAGCTACATAGGGATTTGCCATGGATCCTTGCATGGGTACCTATATTGGAATGCTTGATTGACACTTGCATGGGTACTTATATTGGGATGTGTGATGAACCCTTGCATTGGTGCCTATATTGGGATGTGTGATGGACCCTTGCATGGGTACCTATATTGAAATTGGTGATGGATCCTTGCATGGGTACCTATATTGAAATTGGTGATGGATGTTTGCATGGGTATTTATTTTGGGATGTGTGATGGACCCTTGCATCGCTGCTTATATTGGGATGCGCAATGGACCCTTGCATGGGTAGCTACATAGGGATTTGCCATGGATCCTTGCATGGGTACCTATATTGGAATGCTTGATTGACACTTGCATGGGTACCTATATTGGGATGCGCATGGACCCTTGCATGGGTTCCTATATTGGGATGCGCATCTGACCCTTGCATGGTTACCTAATTGGGGATTTGCCATGAACTCTTGCATGGGTGCCTATATCAGCATGCACAATGGGCCCTTGCATGGGTACCTACGTGGGGATTTGTCATGAACCCTTGCATGGAATGCGCAATGAACCCTTGCATGGATACCTATATTAGAATGCATGATGGGCGTTTGCATGGGTACCTATATTGGGATGCACTATGCACCCTTGCATGGATACATACATGAGAATTCACAATGGACCTATTTTGGGATGCATGTTGTTCAAGGGTATTCAAGGGTATTTTTTGTTCAAGGGTATTTTTCGCTTCTAGAACTTTCTATTTTTTTTTATTTTTATCTTCTTTAGAATTATCTCCAACATCCATTACTCCCCAAGCATAGTCCTTTATGTGACTTGACCGGTTTACAACACAAATAGTGCACGGGGCGCGCCTTTCTAATTCAGAAGACGAGTCAGATGCCAGTAGACGGGCACATGGGATCACTTGATGGAAATTCTTCCTAAAATACACGACCTTACCGTACATTTAAAGGGAAATAAACTTTTCTTCCTATCCATTCACTAAGTGAGATATTTTTATTCTACGAGAATAAATAGTGGACACGCCCATTCTTTTCAACACAGTAATGTCTAATGGAATGTATGGACATATCTATAGAAATGTGTGAACAGATACAACGCACACGTGATCTGTGAAAAACGAGATTTAAACAGTCAGTCCCGACAGTTACTGCTCTGCCCTACCGATATCAATATGTGACTGCCACCCTAACCCTAACTCTACAGCTTTCACTCGAATCCAACCCTATCTGAAATCCAAAACTAACCAAACCACCAGCACCCTAAAATCCTAACCCTAAACCCACCATAATCCTACAACTCTAATCCAAAACAAACCCAACACTAAACAAACAGCCCACCACCCTAAAATCCTAACCCTAAACCCACCATAATCCTACAACTCTAATCCAAATCTAACCCAACACTAACCAAACAACCAGCACCCTAAAATCCTAACCCTAAACCAACCATAACCCTACAACTCAAATCCAAATCTAACCAAACACTAAACAAACCACCAGCGCCCTAAAATCCTAGCCCTAAACCAACCATAATCCTACAACTCTAATCCAAAACTAACCCAACACTAACCAAACAACCAGCACCCTAAAATCCTAACCCTAAACCAACCACAATCCTACCATTCTAATCCAAAACTAACCCAACACTAAACAAACAACCAGCACCCTAAAAACCTAACCCTAAACCAACCATAATCCTACAACTCTAATCCAAAACTAACCCAACACTAACCAAACAACCAGCACCCTAAAAACCTAACCCTAAACCAACCATAATCCTACAACTCAAATCCAAAACTAACCCAACACTAACCAAACCACCAGCACCCTAAAATCCTAACCATAAACCAACCATAATCCTACAACTCTAATCCAAAACTAACCCAACACTAACCAAACAACCAGCACCCTAAAATCCTAACCCTAAACCAACCATAATCCTACAACTCTAATCCAAAACAAACCCAACACTAAACAAACAGCCCACCACCCTAAAAACCTAAACCAACCATAATCCTACAACTCTAATCCAAAACGAACCCAACACTAAACAAACAACAAGCACCCTAAAAACCTAACCCTAAATCAACCATAATACTACAACTCTAATCCAAAACGAACCCAACACTAAACAAACCACCAGCACCCTAAACACCTAACCCTAAACCAACCATAATCCTACAACTCTAATCTAAAACTAAACAAACCACCAGCACCCTAAAAACCTAATCTGAAACCAACCATAATCCTACAACTCTAATCCAAAACAAACCCAAGACTAACCAAACCACCAGCACCCTAAAATCCTAAACCAACCATAATCATGCAACTCTAATCCAAAACTAACTCAACACTAAACAAACCACCAGCACCCTAAAAACCTAACCCTAAACCAACCATAATCCTACAACTCTAATCCAAAACGAACCCAACACTAAACAAACAACCAGCACCCTAAAAACCTAACCCTAAACCAACCATAATCCTACAACTCTAATCCAAAACTAACCCAACACTAACCAAACCACCAGCACCCTAAAAACCAAACCCTAAACCAACCATAATCCTACAACTCTAATCCAAAACTAAACAAACCACCAGCACCCTAAAACCAAACCCTAAACCAACCATTATCCTACAACTCTAATCCAACCAAAACTAACTCAACACTAACCAAACAACCAGCACCATAAAAACCAAACCCTTCAGCCAATCACTGCTCAGGAGCCTCAATTTACGCCCCACACTATATAAAGGCACTTGTACAGCGCCTCTATGTAGTGTGAATGACGGTGGATAGAGAGACAGTGAACTTAGCTAGGGGCGTGCAGGCAGTTCAGTGTAGCTACTGATTATTGTGCAATGAGAAAAACAGACAGATAGATAGATAGATAGATAGATAGATAGATAGATAGATAATAGATAGATAGATAATAGATAGATAGATAGATAGATAGATAGATAGATAGATAGATAGATAGATAGATAGATAGATACAAAGAACTGTGGGTTGCAGCTTCAGCATCCGGATAGGCCTCGACTAGGCCTAGCAGCTGGCAGCCTCCTGGATAGGCCCTCGGGCCTAGCAGCCAGGAGCTAGACATACACCTCGCCCCTCAAGCTTGGGTGGGCTGGGACTCCTAACCTTGAGCCCATGTGCTCCCTTTTATATGAAGTTGTTCACCCAAGATGCAGTGGGGTCACCACTCCCCTGCTAGCTGGTCAGAACCACCTCCAAATACACCTGCTGTCACTGGCTGAGGTTTTCTCCCTCTGTCCAATAGGGACCCATACTACTGGACAGGGTAAAACATCTCCAGACCACACGAAAAAGCACCAGAGCACACTGAGCAGACCTTACTCAAATCAGGCTCCCTGATAAGCAGACAGCATGTAAATTTACCTGTCCGCTCCTCTGTTAAGCAGACAGAGCCAAAAACTATACACACTCTCTAGTACCCAAACTAGGAGGGCGCTACACATACAACCAAGAAGCCTAAAGGCCTCACTCTAATCTACCTTAACGCTACTATCCCAACCATAGAACCCAAATTCTATAATAATCCTAACTGGACAACCCCAAACATACAACACAAACCTAACCCAAATTTGACCCCAACCAATACAACCCAATTTCTGGAACCCCAGCCCTAATCCAACCATAACCCTACAACACCAAGGAACTTTAACGCTAATGTAACCCTAACCCTACCACCTTAACCCATATCTACTCCATACAAAACCTACAGCCCTAATACAAACCACAACTTGCTAACCCAGAAATAATCCAAACCTTAACCATCTAACTCTAACCCTATGATTCTGCCCACACAACCTTAAATCTACAAAACCTAACCCTAATTTAACCCTAACGCTACAACCCAAAACATATAATCATAATCAAACAGCCCCAACCATACAACCCTGATTCTACAAACCTAGTTTAACCCTAATGATACAACCCCAAAGCTAACCTTAATCCTACAACACTGATTTAAAGGTACCTTCACCACACAAAACCTACAACCTTAATATAAATCATAACTTTATCATTCTAACCGAAAAATGATCCAACCCTGACCCTAAAACCTCAACCATTCAACCCTAACCCTATGACTGCAACCCTAACTCTAAAAACCCAACCCTAATTAAACCCTTACTCTACAACCCTAAGCATTCAACCATGCACTACAACCCCAACCCCCTAATTAATCCTTAATGCTACAACCCCAACAATACAACCCCAACATTATAAACCTAGCCCCTAAACTAATACTAACCCTACAACCCCAACACTATAAACCTGACCCTAATCCAACACAAACGCTACAACCCCAACCATACAACCTTAACACTATAAACACAACCCTAATCCAACACAAACCCTACAACCCCATCCATATAACCCCAACACATAAACCTAACCCCTAAACTAACACTAATCCTACAAAGCCAACTATAAAACCCCAACAGTATAGACCTAGCCCCTAAACTAACACTAACCCTACAACCCCAACACTATAAACCTAACCCTAATCCAACATGAACCCTACAACCCCATCCATATAACCCCAACACATAAACTTAACCCCTAAACTAACACTAACCCTACAATCCCAACATTATAAGCCTAACCCTAATCCAACACGAACCCTACAACCCCATCCATATAACCCCAACACATAAACCTAACCCTAATCCAACACTAACCCTACAACCCCAACTATACACCTAACTCTAATTCAAGCCTAATTTTACAAAACCACCACTACAACCTTTACCCTATAACCACATAACCTAACCCTAATGCAACCCTATCCCTACAGCTCTAACCCTACAACCCTATCCCTACAGCTCTAACCCTACAACCCTATCCCTACAGCTCTAACCCTACAACCCTATCCCTACAGCTCTAACCCTACAACCCTATCCCTACAACTCTAACCATACAACCCTATCACTACAGCTCTAACCATACAACCCTATCCCTACAGCTCTAACCCTACAACCCTATCCCTACAGCTCTAACCCTACAACCCTAGCCCTACAGCTCTAACCCTACAACCCTATCCCTACAGCTCTAACCCTACAACCCTATCCCTACAGCTCTAACCCTACAACCCTATCCCTACAGCTCTAACCATACAACCCTATCCCTAATCCAACACTAACCCTACAATCCCAACTATACAACTCTAGGCTCTTATTCAACCCCAACCCTGCAATTTAAATTAAAACCGAACCCAACACAAAATGAGACAAATGTAGCAGGTTTCCTTTAAAGGTTTGTTAGGCATCTGCTGATAGATAAACATTTTGCTGATTTTTAGAGACAAACAAGAAAAGACGATCTGTTTATAAGATGTAGACATCTTCCATGTCAGCTCAATGTTACATTTTATTGCAGGGATCTTGCGAGGAATCCTGGAAGACCAGTCAGAAATCCTGCAAGGAATCCTCAAAGACCCAGCAGGGATCCTGCAATGACTCCTCAGGGACCCAGCAGGGATCCTACAAGGAATCCTAGAAGACCATGACCATGAGGAATCCTGGAAGCAGAGATCGCGTGGAGAATCCTAGAAGACCCGGCAGTGCTCATGTGAGGAATCATGGAAGTCCCAACAGAAGTCCCGTGATGAATCCTAGAAGACCCAGAAGGGATCCTTTGAGAAGTTCTAGAAGACTTAGTAGAGATCCAATAAAGAATCCTGAAAGATCCAGCAAAGATCCTGTGAAGAATCCTGGAGGACCCGGTTAGGAAATCTGGAGGACCCCATAGGGATCTGGAGAGGAATTCTGGAAAACCCAGTAGGGATCCTGTGAGGAATCTTGGAGGACCCAGTAGGGATCCTATGTGGAATATTGGAGGTACTTTTGAGGAAATCTGGAAGACCTGGCAGGCATCCTGCGAAGAATCCTGGAAGACCCAGAAAAGATCCTGTCAAGAATCCTGGAGGACACAGTGGGGATCTTGTGAGGAATCCTAGAGGACCCAGTAGGGATCCTGTGAGGGATCTTGGATGACCCAGTATAGATCCCATGTGGAATATTGGAGAATCCTGTGAGGAATCTTGGAAGACCTTGCATTGATCACATGAGGGATCCCGGAAGACCTGGCAGGGATGATATGAGGAACACTGGAAAACCTGACAGGGATCCTGGCAGACCTGGTAGGGATCCTGTGAGTACGGTAACAATTGGACTGCCTCTGTCCCCTTTGCCCAGTACCAGACCCCTTCAACACAATGTTCTGTCATCATGAGACAAGAGAGTCCGTTCCTTGGACAGACCAATTCACCTGGCACAAAGGACCAGGGTGTCCCTGGTTTAGGGGTGCAAACATTTGGCAGGGAATTCTCATCTTACAAGATTCCCCATAGGATCAATGGGTGTATTTTGGAATATCTAACAGATCAAAAGGGTGCAAATAAGAGAAGACCACCCCAGTGTATACACATGAAAGCAAAGGAAGCAGTCCCTACCTTATCTTACTCTTTCCAAATCCGTATCCCAGAAAGCACTGAGGCCAAAGCGCCAGCACGAGAGCCAGGGAACTAGCATTTTCTGAAGGAGAGACCAGCAATGGCCGCCGTTCACAAAGTTTATACAGAAAACTTACAGAATAGTAAAAGTGTTTCCAATGCTTGGCCCTGAAAAGCAGAAGCTGCTTTAGTGGTTAAAGCGGAGCTCCACCCAAAAGTGGAACTTCCGCTTTAAGGGAAGGGGACCCCGCGGCTCCGGAAGGAAGTTCACTTCCCCCCCTTCCCTCTTGGTGATCTTCTGGGACAAGTCACAGGTCCGAGAAGATACGCCGGCCATTCACAAGCCAAAGCTGGGTGCCCACATTTGTGATGCCGGTGCTGCCGAGGGGAGGGGGCGAAGAGCGAGCCCTCGGGCGGGCGTGTTGCTGGAGCCAGGGACAGGTGAGTGTCCGATTGTTAAAAGTCAGCAGCTACACTTTTGGGATCTGCTGACTTTTAACCGGGTGGAATCCGCTAACACAAAGGTGCTGAAGGCAGACTGCAGTTTCGCAGTAGCCCACTAGATGGCGACCGTGGTGTGGGTTCTATGTGGTGTTCTGTCTCCACCTGCTGGTGTTCTCTTGTAACACATCAGGGGGCAAAGGAAAGTAATGAAAGCGTTAAAATAGAAATAAGAAAAGGAGGACAATCATTTGGATTTTTCCGGGTCCCTTCCATGAACAGTTAAACTGAATTGCAGCATGCAATGGTTTCTCCAGCTGAATAATATGCATTACAGGACAGTAGGAGGAGCCATTGCATGCTGCAGGGGGGGAGCAGGTACTCAACAATCCAATATCTGCTCCCCCTGTAGAATGCAATGGTTTCTCCTGCTGACTAATATGCATTACAGAACAGTAGGAGGAGCCAATGCATGCTGCAGGGGGAGCAGATATTCCACCCGTTGGATTATTGAGTACCTGCTCCCCCCTGCAGCATGCAATGGCTCCTCCTACTGTCCTGTAATGCATATTAGTCAGCGGGAGAAACCATTGCATTCTACAGGGGGAGCAGATATTCTATACACCTGAAGCATGGAACGCCTGCTGCGGCCGGGGAGCTCTGAAGCTGTGGATTTTTAAGATTTGCAGAAAATCTTAGTACAAAACGGTAAGTACAATGGGAAAGGTAAGTTACATAAGAAAGGTAAGTGTGCCTGTTCTCTGTGCCAAGGTCAACGCACATTAATGCTTGCATTATCCTATGAACAGGGTGTAGATATTTTTCTTTTTCCTGGGTGGGGGAGGGTGGACCTTGGGCACCCAACAAAAATCAATTAGAGGGCACGCATAGCACCCCGTAGCATGCTGTGCTTGTGGTAAAAGTGCACTAACAGTGGGAGGGGCTTATGTGACTGAAACCAAGGAGGGGGCCACTTCCTTCCCTCTGAGCTGACAGCTCCTGCTTCGGGTGCCCGGTGCGGCTCTCAGCACTTGCTGCTGTTGTGCACTGTGGATGCCCTGAGGGCGGTGTTGGACCCCCTATCCCCCTCTTAGCTATACCTCTGCTTATGGATCAGCCGTAAGGTCCCATCTACATGCAGGAACCAATCAGAGCAGTTTCTGCTTCAGTTGCCCGGTGCTGCTGTCGCCACTAGCTGCTCTGCTGCACTGTGGGGGTTTGGACCCCCCTATCCCCCCCTTACCTACACCTCTACCCATAGAAAGGCCCTAAAGTCCCATCTAAAAGCAGGAACCAATCAGAGCAGTTTCTGCTTCAGGTGCCCAGTGCTGCTGTCGCCACTAGCTGCTGTGCTGCACTGTGGGGGTTTGGACCCCCCCATCCCCCCCTTATCTATGCCTCTACCCATAGAAAGGCCCTAAAGTCCCATCTACAAGCAGGAACCAATCAGAGTGATTCCAGATTTGGGTACACGGTGTGGCTGTAAGCACTAGCTGCTGTACTACACTGGGGGAGGGGGGGGGCGTTGGACTCCCCCCCTATCTACGCTTTTGTTTATAAATAACCCTTAAAGTCCCCTCTAAAATCAAGAACCAATCAGAGTGGTTCCTGCTATGGGTGCCTTATGTGGCGGTCAGCACTAGCTGCTGTGCTGCATTGTGGGGGGTTTAGACCCCCCCATCTACACCTTTGCCTATAAATAAGCCTTAGAGTCCTGTCTACAGTCAGGAACCAATCAGAGTGGTTCCTGCTTCAAGTGCCTGGTGTGACTGTCAGCATTAGCTACTGTGCTGAACCGTGGAGGTTTGGACCCCCCTATCTCCCCCTTAGCCTATGGGTAAGCCTTAAAGTCCCATCTACAAGCAGGAACCAATCAGAGCAGTTCCTGCTTCAGGTGCCTTGTGCGGCTGTCAGCACTGGTTGCTGTGCTGCACTGTGGACATTCTGGGAAGGTTTGGACCCCCTTATCCCCCCACTATCTTTGCATTTTCCTATGGATAAGACTTGAAGTCCCATCTACAAGCAGGAACCAATCAGCAGCTCCTGATTTGAGTGCCCGGTGCAGCTGTCAACACTAGTTGCTGTGCTGTACTGTAGGGGTTTGGACCCCCTATCCCCCTCTGTCATGTACCTGGTGGTAGAGTCTGGCTTATGCGGGGGCAACCTCTCTTGCGGCCTTGGTTCGAGAACCCCTGGTAGTGCAGACAGGGAGCTCTGGAGCACAGGGGGGCACGAGGGCTGGACAAGTCTCTGATGGCAGGTATAGGTCCACTGGAGCTCGTGCAGACTGAAGGATAGTGGTGCAGTCTGGGTGGGCAACTGGCTGGCAGTGAAGTACAAAGGGATCAGGCAAGCGGGTAGTCAGGTACAAGCTGGGTTGGCAACGTGCGGGAGGCTGAAGTACAAAGGGAACAGGCAGAAGAGTAGTCGTAAACAATCCGAGGTCAGGGCAGGCAGATAGCAACAAAGTCCAAAGGGATAGCCGGGGTCACAGGAACAGGAAGTCCCTCAGGAACAAACGCTGGGGGTCACAGGTGCAGGAACATTGTAGAACGGATAGCACTTGCTTCCTGGTGCTGTCCGCTTAAATGGCCGCTACGTGCGCCTGTGCATAGGCATGCTTCCTTACAAGGGGCAGCCTCTGGATGCCCAACCAGGCTCTCTTGGCCGGATTGTCCCTCCAAAAAGTCCTGATGAGTTCTTGGGCATGTAGGTTGCTTTCTGGCTCCCAGGAATTTTCTTCGGGTTCGTATCCCTCCACTTCACAAGGAACTGAGTGGCCCCTGCTCTTCTCCTGCAATCGAGAATGGTCTCCACCTCGTACTCCTCCTCTCCATCCACCAGCACTGGTTCAGGTGGGGCAGTTTTCCTACCTGGAGACAGATCCTTAGCAACCGGTTTGAGGAGGTGAATATGGAACACAGGATGGATGGAAGTGAGGGTGGAAGGTTGAGCTCATAGGCCACTTTATTGATCTTCTTCTTCACTAGGAGAGATCCTATGAACTTCAGCTCTAGTTTCTTGGACGGGCAGGACAGTTTTAAGTTGGTGGTTGCCAACCAGACTCAGTTACCAGGCTGTAGGTCAAGTTCTCCTCGTCTCCTCCGGTCAAACATTCTCTTGTTGCTCTCCTGGGTCTGAGCAAGTTTCCTGTAACAGTTTATTGTTGTTTTCCAGGAATTGGGTGATCTCCTGTGTGGCAGGAATTGCACTCGCAGGTAGTAAGTTGGGTAGAAATGTAGGGTGACAGTCGAGATTTGCCCAGAACGTAGATTGCTTAGTAGCAGAGTGGACAGAATTGTTATAGGCGAACTCGGCTAGCGGCAACAAGGAGACCCAGTCATCCTGGGAGTATGAGGAGTAGCAACGGAAGTATTGCTCCAGGGTTTGGTTGGTCCTCTCTGGCCATTGGACTGCGGATGATAGGCTGATGAGAAAGCTAGTTCAATTCCCAAGATAGAACACAGGGACCTCCAAACCCGGGATGTGAACTGCACCCCTCTATCGGACACAATGTTTCTTGGGATGTCATGTAGGCGAACAACTTCCTTAATGAACATCTTGGCTGTCTCGGTAGCAGAGGGGGTGCCCTTCATTGGGATGAAGTGCGCCATTTTTGTGAGGCGGTCGACCACCATAAAGATTGTAGTGAAGCCTGCAGACGGGGGCAATTCCACAATAAAGTCCATGGAGATTTGGGTCCATGGACGCTCAGGAATGGGTAGCGGATTTAGAAGGCCGCAAGCTTTGGTTCTCTCTGTTTTATTTTGAGCACAAGTAGGGCAGGCGCCTACGTAGTTTTTACAGTCCTCACTCATGTGGGGACACCAAAAGGAGCGGTAAAGCAGCTCCGCTGTCTTACGGTTACCGAAAAACCCAGCTAGGTGATGGTCGTGGCAGAGTTCCAAGGCAGCTAAACGGAGCTCCTCAGGCACAAAAATCTGGGTACCCAACCACCATAACCCATCTTTTACCGAGAGTCCAGAGTCGGCGGGTACAGTGGAGCCAACTAAAGTTTGCCTGATCCGGGTTAGGAAGTCCTCCTGGACCAACAAGAAGCTGTGATCGGGCAGAATAATATCGGGAGGAGATACTTCCCCAGTCTCATGGAACATCCTGGACAGCGCAACTGGCTTGACGTTTTTGGATCCAGGTCGTATGTGATATGAAGTTGAAACTGAGAAAAGAACAAGGCCAAGCGGGCTTGAGTCTTTTGGTAGTCCTTAGATATTCCAAATGTTTGTGGTCCGTGAAGACCGGAATCGGATGGACTGCTCCTTCTAGGAGATATCGCCACTCTTCCAGATGGACTTGATAGCTAGGAGTTCTCTATCCCACACATCGTAATTTCTCTCGGGGGGGAGAGAACTTCTGTGAAAAGAAGGCGATGGGATGTAAAGAAGCTTTAGGCCCTTGTCTTTGGGACAAGACCACTCCGACTGTGGTCTCCAAGGCATCCACTTCCAAGATGTAGGGCAATGTGCTTTAGAACAGGTGCTGAGGTGAACAGCCTTTTCAGGGTTTGGAAGGCTGCTTGTGCTTCCATGGTCCAGGCAAAACGAGAGTCCTGTTTGGTCAGCTGAGTTATCGGAGAGATGACTGCGGAGAATCCTCGGATAAATTTTCTTTAGAAATTGGAAAACCCTATAAAGCGCTGCACCGCTTTCTTATCCGCAGGTGTCGGCCAGTCAATAATAGCTGAGACCTTCAGGGGGTCCATAGTAATGCCTGTAGTGGAGATGTGGAACCCCAGGAAGGAGATGTCTGTACTTTCAAAAGCACATTTTTCGGCCTTTGCATACAGGCCATGTTGCCGAAGGCGGCTAAGTAGGCACTTGATGTGCATGCAATGTTCTTCCAAGGAAGGGGAGAAGATGAGGATGTCATCCAGATAGACCACTATGAATAAATCAAGATAGTCCCTGAATGGCCCCTCTAGCACCCCGCGCCCAGGAGATAGATGGCGCGGGACTGGAGGAAGATCCGCGGTGGTCGCTGGGCGCCTCTTCCCCGGAGTCCCCACTGGTTAGCCCTTTCGGGGTAGTCCCCTTCATTGGTCTATTGTTCCTAACCACTTGCCTCTGAATGTTTACGACTTTTGGGTCTTCACCATGTGTGATTGAAGGTTTCCTTGTGTGTCCTAATCTTGTGCTGTTAAGACCTAATGGTCATCACTATGTGTAGTTGAACGCTACATTGTGTATTCCGATTTTGTACTGTTAACCACTTCCCGACCAGCGCCGTAAATAGGCGGCGGTCGGGTTTGTGCGGCTCTCCCGGGACATAGCCTCATGCCCTTCAGGCTACGTCCCGGTAAAATTTTTTAGAGCTAGCGGTCGGCTATCCAGGGGTAACGACCGATCCAGCTCGGGAGCCGCTCGATCGTTACCCCAGGGGGCGGGAGGGGACACCCCCCCTCCCGCCGCCTTCTGCCGCTCTTCTCCGGCCTCCCGTCCCACCAGGAGACCGGATCGACGATCCGGCGCGTCCGCCGGCTGGAAGGAGACCTGACAAAAGCCGTAATCGGCTCCGATCGGGTCAGCTTTGGCAAATTCCGGAAGCGACGTCACGTCACTTCCGGTTTACACGGCGGCTAACGGCGCCAAATTTTAAAAAATGACAGTGTTCAGAATCGCCGTTTTTGGCAATCTGAATACTGTGAAGTGCAAAGGGGGGATGGGGGGTCTTTTAGACCCCCCCGGCCCTCCAAAAAGAGTACCTGTCACCATATATTACTATCACAAGGGATGTTTACATTCCTTGTGATAGCCATAAAAGAGATCAGATTTTTTTTTTTTTAAAGGAACAGTGCTAAAAATAAATAAATAAATAAAATAAAAAAAAAAATAAAAAAAAAGGATTTAAATCGCCACCGCCCCCGCGAGCTCGCGCAGCAAAGAAAACGCATACGTAAGTCGCGCCCGCATATGAAAACGGTGTTCAAACCACACATGTGAGGTATCGCCGCGATCGCCAGAGTGTGAGCAATAATTCTAGCAAAAGACCTCCTCTGCACCTCTAACCTGGTAACCGTTAAAAATGTTTAAAGCGTCGCCTATGGAACTTTTTAAATACCGGACTTTGTCGCCATTCCGCGAGTGCGCGAAATTTTCAACCGTAACATGTATGGTATCTATTTACTCTGGCGTAACATCCTCTTTCACAATATGCAAAAAAATTGGGCTAACTTTACTGTTGTCTTATTTTTTAACTCAAAAAAAAAATTGCGCTTGAAAGACTGCTGCGCAAATACCGTGTGACAAAAAGTATTGAAACGATCGCCATTTTATTCTCTAGGGTGTTAAAAAAAAATATATATCATGTTTGGGGGTTCTAAGTAATTCTCTAGGAAAAAAAAATGTTTTTATCTTGTGACCACCAAATGTAAAAAAGTGGCCCGGTTGGTAAGTGGTTAAAGACTTAATAAAATTTCTATTACAAAAAAAACATCATTGACCAGGTGCTGGAAAGTGGCCGGGGCGTTACAGAGCCCGAAAGGCACGACCAAATATTCGAAGTGGCCATTTTCCATTCACCCCCTCCCATATACGGATCAAGTTATAGGCTCCACGAAGGTCCAATTTGGTGAACACCGCTGCAGAGCCGAGACGCTGGAACAACTCAGGAACCAGGGGCAGAGGATATCAGTTCTTGACCGACCATGATTGATAAACGACCGGAGAGCATGGTCTTTTTTCTCTACGAAGAAGATCCCGGCTCCTGCGGGGGACGTAGAGGGCCGGATGAAACCCTTTTGCAGATTTTCCTCGAGATAGGCCCTTGAGGGCCACTAGCTCCACTTCTGAAAGAGGAAATATTCTGCCGAAAAGGGACCTCGGCTCCAGGTCTATTGGGCAGTCGTATGGCCTGTGTGGAGGTAGGACGTCTGCACCTTTCTTACTAAAGACATCCAGGAAATCGTAGTACTTCAGGGATGGCAAGACGGGTTTCCTGGTCAGGATCAGGATTAAGACAGAGCACTGTCTGGTGATGCCCCTTGGGGCGACTGGAGACAGTGACTCAGACAGTAAGGGGCCAGGAACTGAACTTCTCCAGTGTTCCAGTTAATGTGGGGGCTGTGGATTCGGAGCCATGGGAGGCCAAGGATCACTGGAAATAGTGGAGAAGTGATAGCGTCCAGCAGTAGAAATTCCATGTGGCCTTCGGCCGTCCGGGCTGGCAGGGGAAAGGTCTCATGGGTCACTGTGCTGGACTTGATAATCGACCTGTCAGCCAATCGAATGACCATCTGATGATCCTTGGGCTGAAGAGGGATCCGGTGCTGGGTGGCAAAGGAAAGGTCGATAAAACAACTACAAGCCCCCAAGTCCAGGATGGCTGGGACTTGGATACTCCCGTCAGGAAGCTGCAGAGAGATGGAGAGAATAAGGTGAGACTGAAGGTTCGGCAGGGATAGCACTTCCCCTAAAGCTGGAGTTGAACATTTACCGACCTTAGCAGGGCAGTTCCTTACTAGATGCCCTGAACCCCCACAGTAGAGGCATAGTTGAGAGCCATGCACCTCTGTCGTTCCTCAGGAGAAAGAGATGGTCGGAGGAGCCCAATCTGTATTGGCTTGGGGTGGTCTTGTGTAGAGGAGGAGGATGTTGTTGCGGCCGGGCTTGGTCCCGGGTAACTGGGCACGCGGGGGAGCATCTAGGTGGGTCGCAGAGATCCTGTGGCTCTCTCTGCCCTGCGTTCCCGCAGGCGGCGGTCAATTTGGATCGCCAGGTTGATTAGGGCGTCCAGGGTATGAGGCACCCCGATACGTGCCAGCTCATCCTTGAGCGGCTCGGAGAGTCCCAGCCTGAATTGGTAGCAGAGAGCGGCATCATTCCATGCAGTGTAGGTGCTCCAGCGCCTGAATTCAGACACATATTCCTCCGCGGTGCGGTGACCTTGTTGGAGGGTGTGAAGTGCCGCTTCTGCAGTGGCGGCCTTGTGAGGGTCCTCACATAATTGGGCCATAGCGTGGAAGAACCGGTCCAAAGTGGTGGTCTCAGGGGCTTTCTGCTGCAATAGGCGATGGGCCCAGGCCTGTGGTTCATCCAGAAGAAGAGAGATCACCAGGCCCACTTTGGTGGCTTCCAATGAGAATGTGCGGTGCTGGAGAGCAAAATACAACTCGCACGAGTTGCGGAAGGCCCGGATCTTCCTGCGGTCCTCTGCAAACCACTCAGGCATGGGCACCTTAGGCTCCGTAGGCAGAGTCACTATAGTGAGCGGGGGCGTTTGGCCGCCGCTGGTGGGGCTTGGAGCTGCCAGGTCCCGAACTTGATTCTCCAAGCGGGTATAATGGGTGGGGTCAAAGGGACTATTTGAGTCACACCCCCCACCTATCACTGGTAAGGAGTATATTACAGTCCCCCCTCAACCTATCCCTGCGGAGGAGTCTCTTCCAGCCCCGCCCACCACCCCCACCTATTCCTATGAAGCGGTTCATTAGAGCCCCCCCATCCCTCCCTGCCGAGGGGTCCATTGGGGCTCCAGCCCAGCATAACACTGTGAAGGGAACCATGGGAGCCCCTCCTCACCCATCCCTATCAGAGGGTTCATCAAAGCCCCCCCCTTACCTATCACTGCTGAAAGGTTTATTAGAGCCCCCCATGAGCTCTGGGGTGAGGGGTTCATTGGAGCCCCCCCAAGTTGCTGTTGGTGAGTTGAGCCGGGAATCTTCTCTGGTTTTGTCTTTCATGCGTTTGCCCCTCCATGTGAAGGTCGGTTCCAGGTGGGGGCAGGGCTGGTGCAAGGATTTTTGACACCCTAGGCAAAACCTCATTTTGCCACCCCCCCACCCTATTGGCTCCGCCCCTGACTGAGATTTTTGCGGCGCCGGTTCCATCCATCATGCCATCATCCACTTCCAGCCGGCTGCTCTTTGTGCCGGCTCCCCCCCTCCCCCCGTATTCTCACTGCCGCTTGGAGGGCGGCACAGCAGGCTGGGGATAGAGTGGTCCGGGGAGGTCTTCACAGGTGCATTTTACTGCCCCCCCCTCCCCTAGCCTGGCGCCATAAGGTGCCTATGCTGCCTCATGGATGGGGACTCCAGCCCTGCAGGTATTTTTAAAAATCCGAATCCCCAGCGAGTGGCTGGGGATCCGGATTTTGACACCCCCCCCCCATCCCAGCGCCCTAGGCAGCTGCCTGACCTGCCTATTGCTAGCGCTGGCCCTGCCCAGATGGTTAGTCCACCCCTGCCCCCAGCCTGTCCTGATCACCACCCCCCTGATCTGATCTAATGACTGATCCCAATAAACCCATCATCATTAGAGTAGGTAGGTATGTTTATAGGTAGGTAGTTGGGTGGGTGTTCTGCCCCGTGATGCCCGGGTCCTTGGCAGCCTGGAGGAGCTTCTGGTTCTTCTTCATCCTGGGTACTGGAGAAGAAGGGAAGGTCCTGATTGGTCCTCACATCCCCAGCACCCTTCTCCGGAGAGGAGGGGGACTAGGAGATGGATGGGCCCCCCCCCCCCCGGGTCAGAAGTGCTGCTGGGGTAGGAGGGCACCCTCAGGAACACTTGGGAGCCGGCCCCTGGTAGGAAGGGGCGGAGCTGAGGTGCTGGGGGAGGAGCCAGGAATACCTGGGGGCAAGCTCAATACTCAGGAGATGGACCAGGGGAAGGAAGGGTGGAGGCGCCGGGGTGAGCCGGGGGAGGAGTGAAATTACACCGAGCAGCCAGGAGGGGAAGGGAGAAGGATCATAACCTCGCATTGTTCTCCTGATCCCGCCTCCCTTCCTTGAGTGATATGATTGGCTGCACTGACTCAGAGCAGCATCCAGGCCAGGGCGGTGCCACCACACAATCTGCACAACAATTGTTTATTATGTTCAGTCCGCCCGGCTCAGAAGATGTCATCTTGAGCTGGCGGAGAGTAGGGAAACCTGCGGCCATGGCTGCGCCCTAGGCGGCTGCCTAGTTCGTCTAATGGTAGAGCCGGCCCTGGGTGGGGGCAGGGGCCACCTCTTTGTTGCATCTCACAATAGGAGTCTATTAGAGCTCCCTGTTACCTATCTCTGCCTAGCAGTCCATCAGGGCCCCCCCCCACCCCGGGGCCCATTAGAGCCCCCCCACCTAGGGGTCCATTAGAGCCTCCCACCTAGGGATCCATTAGAGCCCCCCCCCACCTAGGGGTCCATTAGAGCCCCCCCACCTAGGGGTCCATTAGAGCCCTCCACCTAGGGTCCATTAGAGCCGCCCCACCTAGGGGTCCATTAGAGACTCCCAAATAGGGGTCCATTAGTGCCCCTCCCCACCTAGGGGTTCATTAGAGCCCCCCCACCTAGGGGTCCATTAGAGCCCCCCCACCTAGGGGTCCATTAGAGCCCTCCACCTAGGGTCCATTAGAGCCGCCC
>BLSH010489584.1:193460-204556 GCA_018402905.1 Glandirana rugosa
CCCCCCTGTGTATATCCCCTCCATGTAAATCCTCCCAGTGTAATCCCCTCAGTGTAAATCACCCCTCCATGTAATCTCCTCAGTATAATGCCCCAAATGTACTCCCCCCTGTGTAAATCCTCTATGTAAATAGTTCCAGTTTAATCCCCCACAGTGTAATCCTCTCAGTGTAAATCACTGTCACAACTGAAGGGGAGCGAGCTGTTCATTGCGGTGGAGGTCCGGTCCTGAAACTGACCACACTGGGTGGAAATGGCAGGACTGAGCATTGCTGATGAAAAACCCTTTGGATTATGATGGATGGAACGTGTAATCACCTTGGTATTAAACCCTTTCTTTGGTGGCCACTGAAGAAAGGCCTGAACCTCTTATCTTGATGGTCAGAGGGAGAGGTGCCCCTTTACATGTGTGGCTGGTGGATGAAAAACCTAATTAAAGTGGTGGTCTTGGTTGAGTTCCCTTGCTGTTACGTACCTGGGAGGTGAGCCGGATGGTAGAGGGAGACCTCTCCTACAACTCCGGCTCGCGGGCTGCTGGGAGTGATACAGCAGCCACGGGAGCACGGCGGGGTAAGAGTGCCTGATCCGTCCTGGGAACCGCGGAGCAGGATGCTGGAACAGACTGGCTGGACAGCAGAGCAGAATGCTGGAGCAGACTGGCTGGACAGCAGAGCAGGATGCCGGAACAGACTGGCTGGACAGCAGAGCAGGATGCTGGAGCAGACTGGCTGGACAGCAGAGCAGGGTGCCGGAATAGACTGGCTGGACAGCAGAGCAGGGTGCTGGAACAGACTGGCTGGACAGCAGAGCAGGATGCTGGAACAGACTGGGTGGACAGCAGAGCAGGATGCCGGAATAGACTGGCTGGACAGCAGAGCAGGATGCTGGAACAGACTGGCTGGACAGCAGAGCAGGGTGCTGGAACAGACTGGCTGGACAGCAGAGCAAGATGCCGGAATAGACTGGCTGGACAGCAGAGCAGGATGCCGGAATAGACTGGCTGGACAGCAGAGCAGGATGCTGGAGCAGACTGGCTGGACAGCAGAGCAGGGTGCTGGAACAGACTGGCTGGACAGCAGAGCAGGGTGCCGGAATAGACTGGCTGGACAGCAGAGCAGGGTGCTGGAACAGACTGGCTGGACAGCAGAGCAGGGTGCCGGAATAGACTGGCTGGACAGCAGAGCAGGGTGCTGGAACAGACTGGCTGGACAGCAGAGCAGGGTGCCGGAACAGACTGGCTGGACAGCAGAGCAGGATGCCGGAATAGACTGGCTGGACAGCAGAGCAGGGTGCCGGAACAGACTGGCTGGACAGCAGAGCAGGGTGCTGGAGCAGACTGGCTGGACAGCAGAGCAGGATGCTAGAACAGACTGGCTGGACAGCAGAGCAGGGTGCCGGAACAGACTGGCTGGACAGCAGAGCAGGATGCCGGAACAGACTGGCTGGACAGCAGAGCAGGATGCTGGAACAGACTGGCTGGACAGCAGAGCAGGATGCTGGAACAGACTGGCTGGACAGCAGAGCAGGATGCCGGAACAGACTGGCTGGACAGCAGAGCAGGATGCTGGAACAGACTGGCTGGACAGCAGAGCGGGATCAGGCAGGCCGGGTTTGGCAAAGATCAGGCAAACAGAAGGAGTCTGCAAAGACAGGTCACAAGGCAAGCCGAGGTCAGGGCGGGCAGCGATCAGGCAGAGGTGAAGGACGATCCGGGTCAAGGTCACAAGAAACAGGCACTGGAACTCAGATTACAGGAACTCAGAAGCTGCAGACCAAACAGCAAAGTGACAGTGCAGAAGACCAGCTTATATAGGGCTTCTGGCGCCAATGTTCATATCAACAGCGCCCATTGATGCGCGTGTGCGTGAGTCGGAGCGAACGGACTGTGCACAATCGTCTCTTCTTTTGCGGGTTTCTGAGAAAGAAGACATGGATCAGGCCCGTGGCATGTACATTTTGTGCAGGCTCCTAGCCCTTCCACTTGATCAGGTCTTGTGTCTGGCCTCTTCTTTTCCTGCAGTCCACAATAGCCTCAACCTCAAATTCTTCATCCCCGTCAATGATAACAGGTGCTGGGGGATTAGAGCAGCAATCAGGAATTGGGTCGGGCACCGTGGGCTTTAATAGAGACCCATGAAATACCGGATGGATCTTGAAGGACTCTGGCAAGAATAATTTGAGTGACACATCATTGATTTTTCTCCTTACCAGGAAGGGGCCGATGAATCTGGGAGCCAGCTTCTTTGAAGGGCATGCCATCCTTAGATTGGCTGTGGACAACCAAACCTGGTCTCCTGCTTGCAGAATCAGTTCCCCTCGTCTTCTCCTATCAAACAACCTCTTACTATCCTCCTGGGCCTTTGCAATGGTCTCCTGTAGCAGTAAGTTGTTATGAGAGAAGAAGTCCAAGGTATCCTGAACTGCAGGAACAGAGGTTTCGGGAACAAGGTCAGGTAGGAAGGTGGGATGAAATCCATAATTAGCAAAGAAAGGAGACTGATGAGTGGCTGAGTGATTGGAGTTGTTATAAGCAAACTTCGCCAAGGGCAGCAACGCTACCCAATTGTCCTGAACAAAAGAGGTGATATACTGTTCCAGGGTCTGACTGGTGCGCTCAGTCTACCCGTTGGTCTGGGGATGGTAGGCGGATGAAAAGGAGAGCTTGATCTGCAAAGTTCCACATAGAGATTTCCAAAACTTGGAGGTGAATTGAACACCACGGTCAATATTCCTGGGTACCCCATGGAGTCTCACAATTTCTTTTTGATAAAGACTCTGGCAGTCTCTGTGGCCGAAGGAGTGTCACCCAGAGGATTGAAGTGAGCCATCTTTGACAGACGGTCCACGACAACGAAGATGGCAGTGCATTGGTTGGAGGGTGGAAATTCAACTATAAAATCCATTGAAATCATCTTCCAAGGTCTGTCGGGTATGGGCAGAGACCTGAGTAATCCCCATGCCTTGCTTCGGGAGCTCTTATTCCGAATACAGGTGGTACATGAGTTCACATAAGCTTGACAGTCCTTTTCCAGGCCAGGCCACCAGAATGACTGTTGCACCAGCTCAATGGTCTTGCGAATGCCAAAGTGACCTGCCAGGGGATGATCATGGCATACTTCCAGCACCTTAGTCTGAGTCTCTTTGGGTACAAAGATTTGTTTATCCATAAGAGTCCATCCCGGGTTTGCAAGGTAGTTCCAGAGGGACCCTGCAACCCTACAGAGGCAGACTGTAATTGGGTTAATAAAGTGGTGTGCAGCAGCAAGAAATTACCGGCCGGTAAAATGGTATCTGGTTCTGGGATGTCCCTTGGATCCTCAAACATGCGCGACAACGCGTCAGGCTTGGTGTTTTTTGATCCGGGCCTGTAAGTTATGTGAAATGTGAATCTCAAGAAGAAAAGCGCCCAACGGGCTTGATGGGGCTTTAAACGTTTTGCAGATCTCAGATATTCTAAATTTTTATGATCTGTGTAGATCAGGATCTGCTCCTTCCAACAAGTATCTCCATTCTTCCAGAGTGGCTTTGATCGCTAACAGCTCTCGATCCCCTGCATCGTAATTCCTCTCAGCTGGAGAAAGCTTCCGCGAGAAGAACGCCACTGGATGCGTTGCCTCCTTGAGGCCTTGGCGTTGAGACAGAATGGCCCCAATGCCACTTTCAGAGGCGTCCACCTCAACGATGTAGGGTAAGGCAGAGTCAGGATGGCTCAGAACAGGAGCGACTTGACTCAAAGGCAACTTGCGCTTCCTCAGTCCAGCAAAAATGGACACCCTGCTTAGTCAACTGCGTGATAGGGTGAAGAATGGCTGAGAAGTTCTTAATAAATTTGCGATAGAAATTGGCGAAGCCCACAAAACGTTGTATTCCCTTCTTGTCTGTGGGGGCCGGCCAATCCAATATCGCTGCGACCTTCTGGGGATCCATCGTGATTCCATTAGTGGATTTGATCAAACCCAGGAACTGGATACTTTGTCGCTCAAAGTCACATTTCTCGGCCTTGGCATAGAGTCTATGCTCCCGGAGCCGACATAGCACACTCTTTACATGTCCACAATGCACTTCCAATGACACGGAAAAATCAAGATGTTATCTAAGTAAACAACAACGAAGATGTCCAGGAAATCCTTGAAGATCTCATTGATGAAGTACTGGAAGGTGGCCGGGGCATTGCAGAGGCCGAAGGGCATTACTAGGTACTCAATAGTTCGAAAAGCGGTCTTCCATTCGTCCCCTTCTCTTATACGAATCAGGTTATAGACTCCCCTTAAATCAAGCTTGGTGAAAATGCATGCTGATTTAAGTCTCTGAAACAGTTCAGGAATCAAGGGAAGGGGGTAGCGGTTCTTAATAGTTACTTTGTTTAAGTCCCGGAAATCCACACACGGCCTCAAGGAACGGTCCTTCTTTTCTACAAAGAATATGCCTGCACCGGCCAGAGAGGTAGATGGCCGGATGAACCCCTTCCCAAGGTTCTCATCGATGTAGTCCTTTAACATTCCTGATTCCCGTTCAGACAAGGGAAAAATGCGGCGGGAGGAGCTCAATGGGACAATTATAGGGCCGGTGCGGTGGTAAGGTGTCAGCCCAGGCTTACTGAAGACATCCAGAAATTCATGGTAGATGTCCGGAACCAGCTGATGTAGCTCAGGGTCGGTATCGGTGCAAAATAGGATTGTGGATGTGGGTGATGGGGAAGGTGTCTCCAGGCAGTGTTCTTGGCAGTATGAAGAGGAGAACGTAATATTCCCAGTCTTCCAGTCTATTTGGGGGTTGTGGCCCTGTAACCAAGGTAGGCCCAGGATGACAGGAAATAAAGGAGATGAAATGGCATCCAGGGGTAGTAGTTCCTGGTGGTTCGCAGGACTGACAGTCAGTATAAGTGGGGTCTCCTTAGTAACCAGTCCCGACTTGATACGAGACCCATCAGCCAGGAATACTGCAAGCTCCTGTTCTCTGGTTTGTAGCGGAATATGTTGTTGCATGGCGAAGGACTGGTCGATGAAACAGCTACAGGCACCAGAGTCAATAATGGCGGTCACCGACATGGTTCTTCCCGGCAGCTGGAAAGGAGATTGATTGTGAGAGGAGAGAGACAGGCACTTACGTAGCTTGGCAGGACATGTGAGTACGAAGTGGCCGGCCTCCCTGCAGTAAAGGCACAGGTTGTTTGCACGTCTGTGTTGACGTTCCTCCGGGGTCAGAGAAGTATGGATCAGACCCAACTGCGTGGGTTCGGAGACCTCAGTCGTGGAGGAAGGAGGACCTCTGGGAGCCGGAACAGGTGCCTTTGACAGCATCCAGGTGGGACGGAACTGCTGTGTAGACCTCTCTGCTCTGCTTTCCCTTAAGCACCGATCAGTTTGGATGGTTAGTTTGATCAGTGCTTCCAGGGAACTCGGTATTCCAACCCGGGCAAGTTCATCCCTAAGAGTTTCAGAGAGGCCCAGGGGGAAAGGGTGACAGAGGGCAGCATCATTCCAGTTGGTGTCCGCACTCCAGCGTCTAAAGTCCGAGACATAGTCCTCGGCCGCTCTGTGGCCTTGCTGAAGTGCATGCAGGGCTGCTTCAGCTGTGGAGGTCTTCTGGGGGTCATCATACAGCTGGGCCATGGTGTCAAAGAATATTTGCATGGAGTTGAGCTGAGCACTGTTCTCCTCCAGCAATCGATGTGCCCAGGATTGCGGCTCCCCCTGCAAGAGGGAGATGATGTATCCCACCTTAGTGGATTTCAAGGAAAAAGTTTGTGGCTGTAGAGCTGGCAGGCATTTCGGAAAGCTCGGAATTTACCCCGGTCACCGGAAAAGCTTTCAGGAGTCGGCACCCGAGGCTCAGGAGGCAACATCACTACTGGGGGTCCGGAGGATGCACCGGCTTGGGTAGGAGTAGAGGTCTGGTTGGACATCGGGCCGGATCCTGTTGCTGGAGAGGCCATGGACTGGACTTGATTCTCCAGACGAGTTTAGCTGTCTTGCAGAGACTGTCAGAGACTGTGCCGCTTGCGTCAGGGCAGCCAGGTGTCGGCAGATCTCATCCATTGGAGAGGCACCCCCAGCCGGCTCAGTCATGGCTGTTTGGTACTGTTACGTACCTGGGAGGTGAGCCGGACAGTAGAGGGAGCCTCTTCTACAACTCTGGCTCACGGGCTGCTGGGAGTGATACAGCAGCCAAGGGAGCACGGCGAGGTAAGAGTGCCTGATCCATGGAGCAGGATGCTGGAACAGACTGGCTGGATAGCAGAGCAGGATGAGGCAGGCCGGGTTTGGCAATGATCGGGCAAACAGCAAACAGAAGGAGTAGGCAAAGATGGGTCACAAGGCAAGCCGAGGTCAGGGCGGGCAGCAATCAGGCAGAGGTGAAGGACGATCCAGGTCAAGGTCACAAGAAACGGGTACTGGAACTCTGGTTAAGGGACTCAGAAGCTGCAGACCAAACAGCAAAGTGACAGTGCAGAAGACCAGCTTAAACAGGGCTTCTGGTGCCAACGTTCGTATCAACTGCGCGCATTGATGCGCGTGGTCATGGTAGAGCTCCCTAACGTTGGTGGTCATGGTAGAGTTCGCTTACGTTGGTGGTTATGGTAGAGCTCCCTTACATTGTTGGTCATGCTAGAGTTCCCTTACGTTGGTGGTCATGGTAGAGCTCCCTTACATTGATGGCCATGGTAGATCTCCCTTACGTTAGTGGTTATGGTAGAGCTCCCATAAGTCGGTGGTCATGGTAGAGATCCCTTATGTTGGTGGTCAGGTCACAGTAGAGCTCCCTTACATTGGTGGTCATGGTAGAGGTCCCTTGCATTGGTGGTCATGGTAGAGCTCCTTTACGTTGGTGGTCATGGTAGAGCTCTCTTATGTTGATAGTCATGGTAGAGCTCCCTTACATTGGTGGTCATAGTAGAGCTCCCTTAGGTCAGTGATCATGGTACAGCTGCCTTACGTTGGTGGTCATGGTAAAGCTATCTTAAATTGGTGGTCGTGGTAGAGCTCCCTTGTGTTGGTGGTCATAGTAGAGCTCCCTTATGTTGGTGGTCATGGTAGAGCTCCCTTACATCGGTGGTCGTGGTAGAGCTCCTTTACGCCGGTGGTCATGGTAGATCTCCTTTACATCGGTGGTCATGGTAGATCTCCTTTACATCGGTGGTCATGGTAGATCTCCTTTACATCGGTGGTCATGGTAGAGCTCCCTTACATTAGTCGTCAGCAGGAAGAAGGTCACTCTGATAGACAGAAAAATGGTTACCTATCACAAAGACTCCACTGGCCCCCAACACTGACTCTGCGAGGTGATACCGGCCCTAGAACTGTGCAGGGACCATTAGGCAACAGGTCAGTTTTCCATTGCTCACTACTCAAGGAATGTCACACACCCACCTCCTGCCTGTCAGTCTGTGCCCCCCAGAGAGTGAAATATGTCAGGGAAGATTATCAACCAACTCAGAGACAAAGTGACTTGAAAATCAGATGTATGGATGGAGCAGGAATGGTATAATAAATCTGTGTGACAGAAGTGATGAGCGCCCCCTGTGGGTCTGGATTACAGAATTGCTGCGTCTCCTCCATACTTCCTCTTGGCTCCTGAAGTCCTGACAAGGATGCAGCAAAAGTCAATAGAAGTGAACCACACAGTTACACTCTTGGAATGCTGAGCCCTGTAACGGGGATTTTTCTTGAGTCATCTATTATTTGTCACCTGAGAATTTTATAGATGAAGGAAATGATAAGAAAAAATAAATGACTGACTCATCAGAGCCCCGCCCTGATCAGAATGATAACCATTACCTGATTTCACTTCTAGTTATAAGGAACTGAAAGTTCTTACTAAGCTACAGTTATGAGGCGTCCCTCTTCTCCAGGTGAGGCTAATCTGCCCTCTGAGGTCTCATTCTCCTCCCTCTCCTCCAGGTGAGGCTCATCAACCCTCTGAAGTCTCATTCTTCTCCCTCTTCTCCAGGTGAGGCTCATCTGCCCTCTGAAGTCTCATTCTTCTCCCTCTTCTCCAGGTGAGGCTCATCTGCCCTCTGAAGTCTCATTCTTCTCCCTCTTCTCCAGGTGAGGCTCATCTGTCCTCTGAGGTCTCATTCTTCTCCCTCTTCTCCAGGTGAGGCTCTTCTGTCCTCTGAAGTCTCATTCTTCTCCCTCTTCTCTAGGTCAGGCTCATCAACCCTCTGAAGATTCATTCTCTGATCTCTTCTCTTCCCAATGTCTTTAATGTCCCTCTCTATGAGTCTCTATGTCTTCTATGTCTCTTTATGGGTCTTTTTTTCTTTCTATTGGTCTCTAAGGATCTCTATGGGTCTCAATGTCTCTCTATGTATCTCTATGTCTCTCGTGGGTCTTTATGACTCTCTTTATGTCTCTCAATGGGTCTCTTTGTTTTTCTATGTATCTCTATGGGTCTCTATGTCTCTCTATGGGTCTCTATGTCTCTCTATGTATCTCTGTGGGTCTCTATGTATCTCTATGGGTCTCTATGTATCTCTATGTCTCTCTATGGGTCTCTATGTATCTCTATGTTTATCTATGTATCTCTGTGGGTCTCTATGTATCTCTATGGGTCTCTATGTATCTCTATGTTTATCTATGTATCTCTGTGGGTCTCTATGTATCTCTGTGGGTCTCTATGTATCTCTATGTCTCTCTATGTTTATCTATGTATCTCTATGGGTCTCTATGTCTCTCTATGTTTATCTATGTATCTCTATGGGTCTCTATGTCTCTCTATGTTTATCTATGTATCTCTATGTCTCTCTATGGGTCTCTATGTCTCTCCATGGGTCTCTATGTATCTCTATGGGTCTATATGTCTCTCTATGGGTCTCTATGTCTCTCTATGGGTCTCTATGTCTCTCTATGGGTCTCTATGTATCTCTATGGGTCTCTATGTCTCTCTATGGGTCTCTATGTCTCTCTATGGGTCTCTATGTTTATCTATGTATCTCTATGGGTCTCTATGTCTCTCTATGTTTATCTATGTATCTCTATGTCTCTCTATGGGTCTCTATGTCTCTCTATGGGTCTCTATGTCTCTCTATGGGTCTCTATGTATCTCTATGGGTCTCTATGTATCTCTATGGGTCTCTATGTCTCTCTATGGGTCTCTATGTATCTCTATGGGTCTCTATGTCTCTCTATGGGTCTCTGTGTATCTCTATGGGTCTCTATGTCTCTCTATGGGTCTCTATGTATCTCTATGGGTCTCTATGTATCTCTATGTTTATCTATGTCTATCTATGGGTCTCTATGTATCTCTATGTTTATCTATGTATCTCTGTGGGTCTCTATGTATCTCTATGGGTCTCTATGTATCTCTATGGGTCTCTATGTATCTCTATGTCTCTCTATGGGTCTCTATGTATCTCTATGTTTATCTATGTATATCTGTGGGTCTCTATGTATCTCTATGGGTCTCTATGTATCTCTATGTCTCTCTATGTTTATCTATGTATCTCTATGTATCTCTATGTCTCTCTATGTTTATCTATGTCTCTCTATGGGTCTCTATGTATCTCTATGGGTCTCTATGTACCTCTATGTTTATCTATGTATCTCTATGGGTCTCTATGTCTCTCTATGTCTCTCTATGGGTCTCTATGTATCTCTATGTTTATCTATGTATCTCTATGGGTCTCTATGTCTCTCTATGTTTATCTATGTATCTCTATGGGTCTCTATGTCTCTCTATGTCTCTCTATGGGTCTCTATGTATCTCTATGTTTATCTATGTATCTCTATGGGTCTCTATGTATCTCTATGTTTATCTATGTATCTCTATGGGTCTCTATGTATCTCTATGTTTATCTATGTATCTCTATGGGTCTCTATGTCTCTCTATGGGTCTGGTGGAAGGATGGTCTCATTCCTCCGGAATGACCTCCATTCTTAGTTCTATGGAGTTTATGTTCTGGCCTCAGACTCTATTTTACCTGATGAAGTTCTCCAGATTTTGATGTTATTTTCTGTAAATGGTGATTGTTATGGATGGGGAATCTGGGAGAACTGGCTGACCAGGACTTGGTAGCAGCAGATGGAGGTAGGTGGTGGTGGAAGCCACAGGGGAGACATCTCAGGGCTCATAGAGAGGCCAAGGATAGGCTGGACACCTGATGGCGCTATGGGAGGGGCCTCATTGAAGGGACGAGGAGAAGGGTCTAAGGCTGACACCGCCCTCTCCCATCGCTCACAGCAACATTAACATTATTTTATGGGGTGCAGTCCAATCTGGTTTCTGGTGGGGGGTGTTATAAGAGATCAGGAGGGGGATGGGAATGCTATAAAGGATCAGAAGGGGGTGGGTTGTTATAAGGGATAAGGAGGGGGATGGGGGTGTTATAAGTGATAAGGAGGGGGTGTTATAAGGGATTAGAAGGGGGGTAGGAATGCTATAAAGGATCAGAAGGGGGTGGGGTGTTATAAGGGATCAGGTGTGTGTGTGTGTGTGGGGGGGGGGGGGGTATTTTTGTAGTGTTATATTTTAGTCATCTCAGAGATTGGAATTTCGGGTGAAAATGTCTTCTAATAATAATCTGAGGAATGTCTGACAACGACCGCTTCTCTTTCCTGCACAGAGATGAGAATGAAGAACTTTCTGGCTGCAATTCTCTGCCTGCTGATTGGATGTCAACATGTGGAGGTAATGTGAGGGCACAATTTTCCTGTAATGCTGAAATATGAATAAATATCGGATTTATTGTAAAATTCTTTTCTCTCCTCCACTGAGGGACACAACTCTTCCTGCACTGCCCCTCTCCCCATGCCCCCTCTCCTGCCCTGCTCCCCATGCCTACCAAGGTCCTCCCTCTCCTGCCCTGCTCTCCAGGTCCTCCCTCTCCTGCCCCACTCCCCATGCCCCGCCAAGAACCTCCCTCTCCTGCCCTGCTCCCAAGGTCCCCCCTCTCCTGCCCCACTCCCCATGCCCCACCTCTCCTGCCCTGCTCTCCAGGTCCTCCCTCTCCTGCCCCACTCCCCATGCCCCGCCAAGAACCTCCCTCTCCTGCCCTGCTCCCAAGGTCCCCCCTCTCCTGCCCCACTCCCCATGCCCCACCTCTCCTGCCCTGCTCTCCAGGTCCTCCCTCTCCTGCCCCACTCCCCATGCCCCACC
>BLSH010489606.1:8145-19479 GCA_018402905.1 Glandirana rugosa
ACAGACGCTCCATAAATACATGGTTTAATGTGCTGTGTTGGTTGTAATGTGATGCTTCACCCTATTGAATCCCTTTGGAATTAATAGAAACACAGACTGCAAGCCAGGTTTTCTCATCCAACATAAGTAGTTAACCTAAAAAATACTCCTTTGGCTGACGGGGCACAAGTTTCCTCAGACACTCCAAAATCTTGTGGCACGCTTTCCCAGAGGGGTGGGGGGGGGGGTTTACCTGCATAGGGTGAGGGGGTTGAGGGGGCAAACACCATGTTCGAGGTCTATGGTTTTGGATGGTCAGGTAGATCAGGTCATGGTCTGATGGTCAGGTGTTCCGCAATCTTTTGGCCATATAGTGTAACAGAGCACAGGTTGGCAACCTCCGCCACATATACCAGGGGTGGCATGCAACATCATTGGCTGTAATTGACAGCTCCCTATGCTGTCAATACCAAAGCCTGGACCACCCACCTCCCTGACTGCATGAAAGCATGCCACGGCTGAGGATGTTGGCACTGTGCTTCTATAGCAACCTTTCTCAACCAGGGTGCTGTGTCCTGGCATCCTGGTAAAAAGAAAAGCTGTCAGATGAGACTGAACTCCTGTTCTCCAGCCGAACTGTACTTCAGCAAAGTGAAAGCAAAGAAGGGTGAGTGTGTGCTGTGCCACCCACAGAAATGCAGGGAAAGTAGTCCCTGACCCCTTTTTTTAAAAAAAATTGCACCGCACCAAAAACAGCCTGCATTTGCCAATGTGTGGGCTACCATTAGGTATTAATGGCACCCCTAAAGAGCAGATCACTTGTCTGAGCGTCAAGAACGAGTGCGATTTTCTGCATGCACCCGCAACACACAGTAACGCAGTGGTTCTCAACTCCGGTCCTCGGGACCCACCAACAGGCCAGATTTTAAGTATTACCTTGGGGAGATGCAGACTAGAATACTGCAATCACTGAACAGCAAATGACATCACCTGTGATGCATTTCAGTTATCCTGCAAACCTAGCCTGTTGGGGGGTCCCGAGGACCGGAGTTGAGAACCACTGCAGTAACGTGAGCCAATCCTTAGACTGGGGTGCCTCGAGACTGAAAATACTTTCAGGGGCGCCCTGCTGAAAAAAGGCTGAGAAGCACTTTTTTATAGTGGTGACAACACTGTAGCAGTAGAGGGCAGTAGAGTGGCAATCAGTTATCAGGATGTGGGCACACTGCTGGAGGAAGAGCACACGCTGCTTCCTAACACATGCGGGTGCTGCACATGACTCCTCATCACACCATGGAGGCTAAAATAAAGCTGCAGATTCAGCAATTAATTTTATTGAAAAGTCCATTCATTTCATCTAAAGGTTTCTACCTTTATTCCTGGTTCTCCTATTTGAATTTCCTGCTGAACACCAATCCTTGGGGTATTTTGCAACCGACCAAAGTCTTGTTTTATCAGTTCCTGATTACTAAGTTGAAGTACAAGGACTCCTGTCTAGAGGCCTCAGATGTCCTTTCTATATTTTTTTTTCCTTTTACAAAGCAACATTTTGGATTTTGTTTTTTTGCTTATCTTGACTTTAGAAATGCCAAAAAAAATGTAAATTACAATCAAAACTTTTTTATTTCTTGGGTAGAGCAGAGAAGCCTTAGAATTTCTGTAAAGTTTTCATACTTATCCGTGTTCCTATCGGTGAGATCTCCCTCATTTTCTGTTGAGTTACAGAAGTAAGGTGAATCTATCCACAGGTGACACTGACATGACTGAATGCACCTCTGTTGGTAAATGGATGAAGGTTTAGAACCTCTAAGGTTTGTATTGTCTGTGCCCCCCCTCCCAAGAAAGCTTCCTTATCTCCTGTTGTGCCACCAGGACAGGAAGTGGTGTAAAATATTCCCAATAGGCAGCTGTAAAAACATGTTTGGGATTAAACTTTTGCACTTCTCAGAATAAAATAGTTCCCTATAGACTTAAAGTGATACTAAAGTCTTGTCTTTTTTTTTGGTAAAAATAACAAACAGGGGTGCTCTGCTGGGGAGCCCTGACGTAAGGGGGCACTCTGCTGGGAACACCTGATGTAAGGGGGCAATCTGATGTGGTCAATTTATGTAAGGGGTACTCTGATGAGGACACCTGATGTAACCCCTCGGAAAAATATATGGTAGGGAGTTGTGAGAATGCCATCATCCCAATACACATGGGAAACCCTCCTATAAGACGGGACTATCTATTGGCAACATGAAGTTTTTTGTCCTTGTTGCCAATAAATAGTCCAGTTTGTTGGAGGGTTTCCCTTAGTTTAGATGTAACCCCCTCGCGTCAGGTGTCCGCATCAGAGTACCCCTTACATAAATTGTCCCCTCGACTCTGATGAGGACTTCTGATGCAAGGAGGGACTCTGACTGTTACACCCGATATAAGCGAGCACAAGTTCTGTTTAACCATCCTAATCTCATGACAGCCTAAGGCCAGCCATACATGGGTCGAATTACAAAAGATTCTTGTCGCAGCAACTGATGATTTTCATGCACCCATTGAATTTGAGTGATTGGACATGATGGAAATTGTTTTTAAAAATGAGCGATTTTCTAATCAATGATAGGAGAATCGTGCGAGAAATATGATTGAAAAAGAAATGAGCATGAGCGCAAGAAAATAGGATTCTCAGCCATGAAAATTCTTTGCTGTAGCAACATGAGGAGAAATTGAAGGCTTGGTTGGTTGAATTTCGAAATCAATGGTGGCACCATCGGATCACAAAAACATGCAAAAATTCAGATTTTTGAAAGAAAATTTGTTCAGCATTCAATCTATGTATGGCCTACATAATACATACTAGCAATCTCTGTTCTCTTCTGCACTACCTGTCAGACATTCCTTCCGGGTTACATAGTTACATAGTCAATGAGGTTGAAAAAAGACAAGTCCATCAAGTCCAACCTATGTGTGTGTTTTTAATGTCAGTATTAAATTGTATACCCCTCAATGTTGTGGTCCCTTAGGTGTACATCTAATAGTTTTTTGAAATTATCTAGACTCCCAGCAGAGACTACTGCTTGTGGAAGAGAATTCCACATCCTCACTGCTCTTACCTTAAAGAACCCTCTACGCTTTTTAAGGTTAAACTGCCTTTCTTCCTTATTTTTAGTGAATGGCCACGTGTCTGTGTGCTCCCTTGCACAGAATAGTTTTGTACCTATGTGGGGTCAGCAGTACAGTATTTGTACATTGAAATCATATCCCCGCTCAAACGTCTCTTCTCCAGAGAGAATACGTTTAGTGCTTGTAATCTTTCCTCATAACTAAGGTCCTCCAGTCCCTTAATAAGCTTTGTGGCCCTTCTCTGTACCCTTTCCAATACCAGGACAACCTTTCTGAGGACTGGTGCCCAGAACTGGACGGCATATTCCAGGTGCGGCCTCACCAGAGATTTGTATAGTGGAAGAATTATTGATTTATCCCTGTAGTTGATCCCTTTCCTGATGCATGCCAACACTTTGCTACACTAGGACCCCTAGGTCTTTTTCCATCCTAGATTCCCCCAGAGGCTCTCCCCCTAGTGAGCAGTTTGCTTTCTTATTCTTGGTACCCAAATACATTATCTTATATTTTTCTACATTAAATCTCATTTGCCACTTGTCTGCCCACCCCATTCATTTATTCAGATCTTCTTGCAAGGTTTCCACATCCTGTGGAGATTTTATTGCTCTGCTTAGCTTGTTATCATCCGCAAACATTGAGATTGAGCTGCTCACCCCATCCTCCAAATCGTTTATGAATAAATTGAATAGGATTGGTCCCAGGACAGAACCTCGGGGAACACCACTTTCTACACCAGACCATTCTGAGCACTCCCCATTTATCACCACCCACGAGTTGTGACTCGTGGTACAGTAGTGAACAGGGAATACTGGTTCCATGCACCTCTGTCACCCTGACATTTTGGGTGCCCCCCCCCCCATTTTTACCTGCACCCCCAGATCAGATAGGCTAGATCCAGCTCTGCTTGCACAATCGTACGCTATAGTACACCCTTGTGAATGAGGCCTAAGCCCCTCTTTTGTTCATGGAAGATGGAATCTTTAGACATTTTGATTTCTACCAGTTTTTAAAATGACAGCAAACACAAGGTTAAAAGGTAAATGCCTATAAATGAACAATAAAAAAAAAAAACTTTTTTCGATAGCAGCAGGAATAAAAAATTACAGAGAAAGAAATGCTATTAAATCTTATGAACAAAGCAATAAAAATGGTTTTATTTAAATTATCTTTCATAAGTTTTATTCAAACCTCCTAGTATATTTGTGCAGTGTACTGAAATGAGAACTATTCTTTTTTTTTTTTAATCATATACATTTAGGAGATGAGGGATCCAAACCAAGAAAATAAAAAGTTATTCCGAAAGTGCACTCACAGGGTAGGATAACCTAGGCCTAAAACGCCACAAACGTCTTTAGTTGTGCTCACGTCTTTCAGATCAATTTTATATATTAAAAAAATACCAAGAAAAAAAATTAGTCTTTCTGAAAAATTAAACTATTCCACACATACATATTAGCGACCCCTTTTCTACCGCCTCTCTATAGTACTTGAAGAACGATTGGGTAAACCTAGAAACCCCAGGAAGCCCTTTTAAATTTTAAGTTTGTGTCCAAATTGGCTGAATATTGAAACCCTGATATGCCAATGGTTGGTTTTTCAGGAGAAGGCAGTTCATTCTGATGGAATAAAATAAAAAAACAGCAGATATTAAGATATTGGATGCTCTCCTTGAGATGGACGTTTTGCACCCCTCTTCCGCTAAGAATCTGACCCACCCAGCTCTACACTCCAACAAAGGCAGTGGTCCCATTATTCCATGGCTCTTCCAGGACTTAAATATATATGTTCTATATACACAACAAAAAGGAACAAATTAGACAACTTAGTGGTTACTAATTCTAAACAATGCAAATTTTAATTAAAAAAAAAAAGATGCCATATTAAAAAAAAAAAAATGCGTAACCAATGAATCCCACACTTGAAAGCAGTTCCAGTAAAGAGGATATGGGCAGGGGAATTGTACAAAGTCTGATAGGGTTTTAGTTCTTTGGCAAAAAAGAACTTTTCAGTTTTATAAACCAAGACGAGTGCATGGACAGGGGGCTGATCCAAAAAAAACCAGCATGATTTCTTATTGACAGTAGGAAAATAAATCTCTGCTATGATCGTCAGTATTCATGTTCTTCTCCACTTGCCCTTACACCTGGGGTAAAAAAAAAAAAAAATTAATATGTCGCAAAAAAACAAAACAAAACAAAGCAAAACAAAAAACAGTAAAACACACAATCTGCTTTCCATAATAGGACTTCAATCTTGCTGCTTGCATTACTCCATTATTATTTTAAAGCTGAACTCTTTTTTCCCCATGCAGTAGGGCTGTGCCTGCACTGCATGGGTTAACTGCTTGTTTTCTTTCTGGGGGTTCGGTGAACGGAGATACACTGACCTAATCCTCCCAGCACAAGACCAGTCCCTGTGGCTCATGCCCCCCCTGAAGTCTTGTGCAGTGGACTGTCCCTGATGTCATCAGGTCCATAAACTAGTGGTGCACCGAATGGAAATTTTGGAGCCGAAACCGAAAATGACCGAAAATATACAATTGTCATATGCAGCCTATCTGTGCCTGATTGGCACTGGCAGTTGACCCTGGCATGTGGCACCGGTTGGCACTGATATGCGGCAATGGATGGTACTGGCAGGTGGCAATTATTGGCACCGACTGACAGGCGGCACTGGATGGCACTGGCAGGTGGCACTGGCAGAAGAGATGAGAAGATGTACATTGCACAGAGCGCGCTGCTTATATGAGCCGTTCTGTGCATGAAACCGTCACAGAATTACACTGAGTGCAGAGAAAGCGAGAGAGCTGTCAAATCTTCAAGCTAAGGTCAGAGGTGGGCGGGACCAAACAGCTATCAAACACCCGCCCAGCCCCTATCCCATTGGCTGGCGTTTGATAGATGTTCGGTTCCGCCCACCTCTGGCATCAACTTGAAGATTTGACAGCTCTCTCTCTCTCTGCATTCAGTGTGATTAAATGACAGTTTCATGCACAGAGCGGCTCATACAAGCAGTGCGCTCTGTGCAATGTAAATCTTCTAATCTCCCACATCCATTGCGGGGGTAGGTGATGCACACATACCCCCACAATGGACAGTACCCAATGACGATAATTTTCGGTGGCCCGAAATTTCGGTGCATCCCTACCATAAACCTGCTCTGGATGTGAGCACATCAGGTACAGTCCACAGCTGGATTTTGGGGGAGCGCCGTTTGCCGCTGGAGTGGAGGATTGGGTGAGTTTGGTTGATCCTGGGCAAAACGAGCAGTAAACCCTTGCATTGCGGGCACAGCTCCACTGCATGGGAAAACTTTTTTGCCCAAAGTTGGGCTTTAACCACTTCCAGACCCACCCGCCGTCGACATACATATGTCCTTTGACGTTAAATGCCGTTGTTATGGCAGCAGATAGCTGCCATAACCCCGGTATTCTCTTCAGCGGCAGGCGGTCCGTTTTAAGATAAAAGTGGTCTCAGATTCGCCGCAAGATCACTTTAATCTGCGGCAGGAGAGGTGCCCCCCACCCTCCCGCCGCACCCCGTGTCGTCTCCGCCGCTTACTGGATCCATTGGTACCGGCTGATGACGATCCAATCCTGTCCATTGTTTGGCAGGAAGTCAAATGACGCCATGATAGCCCTGCAGCTTCATAGGACAGTCAGAGGAGAATGAAAACTCTTGCTACAAGCTTGACTAGGAACTGATAGAAGTCACAAGACTGCTATATACTGCTGATGAGAAAAGGTATTTAGCAGTTTATATTTACTAAAATAATTGCATTTCCATGTTCTGTGGGAGACCAGATATAGTGAATGCAAGCTCCCGGGTTTAGTAACACTTTAAGTAAAGATGCCAAGACAGTACAAACACCCTCAAAATGATCTCTTTTTGGAAGGTGGACATCCCAAGGTGATCCAATTATTTGCCACAGTTTTTTTAGCAAATGAACATGCTGGTATTGAGAGGGTTAAGGCACAGAGGTTGGGAATGGTGCATTGGATACAGCACTTCTTTAATGTACAGATCATACACAGAGGGAGGAGTAGGTAAAGGGATTGCCATACAGGTCACTTACAGTGGGAGGATGAAGAGGTTAATGCACAGATGTGTAGGATAAGGGGGGTGAAGGGTTACTAAACAGATCACAGAGACAGGATGGAGATTAGATGGAGGGTGAAGGTTAAACAAAATGGTGCCACGATCAATTAAAATAATTTGCTGCTGATCCCGTCAATACTTTCATTGATAAAATTTACACTTCCTCTCTGATGAAGGAAGGGGAGGGCTCTCAGTACACTGCTTACACGTGTGATCACTTTGATTGGTCATCAGTGATCATGAGGTGCAGAGTCGCTCAGGCTCTGTACATTGTGTCTGTGACCTGAGCCATCTGATGATGGCATGGATCAGAGCCATTAACGGGCACGCTGGTTGCCCAAGTGTGATTTCTGCAGTGCGTTTTACAAATGGTACCTCAGAAATAAGTGCCCACCGCTCTGACATTTTACAGCCTACAGCAGTAGGCATTGGGTAAAATGCTGCAAGTGCAGAAAAATCCTTGGTGATTAAAGAGTGTGGTGTCGCTCAAGGCGATGGGCGATCACTTCTACCCTATGACTAACCCCCGGTAGGTGGGGTGAAATCTGTCAGTTAGCGTGGTTCTAGCGGAGACACGCAGGCTGAGGCCAAAAGCGGAAATTCTTTATGATGTGCAGATAAATACTTGCTATTCTGCCACAGTTCCTAACTTCTTGCAGTGCCAACACGGTACCTCTACTAATTCCCAGTGTTATCAGCCTTGCCTACAAAGCACTTTCTCCTCTCCTCTATAACATATAGGGGGTAGGGGTCTATAGTCCAGCACAGGGAGAAGCTGACAATGCTGTTTATGATTTCAATGTAGCAGAGGCAGCATTGTCAGTTCAAACAAGAAGTTCAGAGCTCACTGGATTTCTGCCAGATCAACAGGTATTATTCTGTATTTGCAGCATTTGTAAAGAGACAAAACATTGTGCAATGTGCAGAGAGGTACTGAATATTATTTTTACCATTTTACTCAGACGTGCACTTTAAAAAAACGTTCTCTGTGTTCTCCTACTTCAGTGCTCTGTGCTAGCACAGGCGAGTATTGTAGTATAAGGCGCTCTGACTTTCCTGGCAGCATGCTTAGTCCAGTTTTACAGGCAGAGCCAGCAAGTTAAATAATGTGAGACAATCTGTGCAAGAACACTTAATGTCACAATAATTGAACAATAAATTACTGATGAGATGTAGATCCCACAGCAGCTGTGCACAAGGTTATACATCAAACCATAAACAAATAATAAATAAGATAGTGCAGCGTCCAAAAAAAGTTTTGATCAGAGAAGAAAGATGATTGGAAGGAAAAGTCCCACATCCGTGCTTAAAATGAACAGAAACTAGGTGTCACTCCACACCATAAGCACACCGCTCTTACCAGAGAACGCGTGACCCCCTGATAAGAGCGGTCAAACACGTTTAGATTAAAGTATATCCAACGGGGAACCCAGGGGACATCTGTTCCTCCTCATGCAAAAGTTCCAAATCACCAGCTGTCACCAACGGAACTCCAGGTTTATCTCAAGGGTACATGGATAGATGGGCCGCTCGTATCATGAAAAGACAATAGCCCCAAATAGTGTGATATCGCTTAAAATAACGTTTATTTATAAAAATAGGTACACTCACATTGTTGTCCTTCTCAGGATAGCATAAACCGGCAACTCGCCAGTGAGGAAGATGGCCGCGATGCGGCCGCACATGCGCAGATAATACGATCGAGTGGTCAGCGTGTTGGTGACAGCTGGTGATTTGGAACTTTGGCATGAGGAGGAACAGATGTCCCCTGGGTTCCCCGTTGGATATACTTTAATCTAAATGTGTTTGACCGCTCTTATCAAGGGGTCACACGTTCTCTGGTAAGAGCGGTGTGCTTATGGTGTGGAGAGCCAGCAAGTTAGCATTTTCAGTAATCAATCTATAATTACATAGGTTTCCTTTCACTGTGTGATATTTTTTTATATTTTATGGTTTTAGGGATTGCTACTGTATGTCATTTTTTCCTCTACCTGCAATTTGTTTATTTTTTTTGTTACCCACCAAAGACATCTGATAGAAAATTAAACTGGCCCTGTCATGATGCGCTGCTAAGCAAAGCAAAGCCACCCTATAAAAAGATTATGTATACTTACCTTTCCGGTTGTCTGAGTCCTAAAACTCTATGGGGTTGCAGATCTTCCAGCTGCTGCATGTATCTGATATTTTCAGATGTGCTGAATATCTGGTTCCCCCGCTGCACACTGCGGTCCCTCCAGCCAACTCCTATGTGCTGTAGTCATTAACAAGCCAGTGAAAGGAACAATAGTACAGAGAACAGGTATTCAAAGCAGCTGGCTTCGCATATACTATAACCGTTTCCGGACTGCCCACCGCACATTTACTGCGGCAGGGAGGCCTGGCTGTGCGAAACTACGTACCTGTACATTGTTTTGTCTTCCAGGTCTGGGGTGCGCTCCTTCTGTGATTGGACACAGCGGGAACCAATCAGCGAGTCCGGCGGCTGCTGGCCACCCGTGATTGTTTGTTGTAGAAGCAGAACGGCGGTCTGCCCATGTAAACAAGGCAGACCATTGTTCTGTCACAGAGGAAGAGAGAGATCTGTGATTCCTGCTAATCAGGAACACGGATGTCTCTCTTCCTCCAGTAAGTCCATCCCCCACACAGTTAGAAAGCACACCCTAGGACAGTGATGGCGAACCTCGGCACCCCAGATTTTTTGGAACTACATTTCCCATGATCCTCAACAACACTGCAGAGTGCATGAGCATCATGGGAAATGTAGTTCCAAAACATCTGGGGTGCCAAGGTAAGCCATCACTGCCTTAGGAGCACACTTAGCCCTTTCATTACCCCGGATGTTAACCCATTCCTTGCCAGTGTCTTTTATACAGTGACAGTGCGTTTTGTTTTTTTTTAGCACTGATCCCCTGTATTAGTGTCACTGGTCCTCAAAAAGTGTCACTTAGGGGTTGATTTACTAAAGCTGGAGAGTGTAAAATCTGGTGCAGCTGTGCATGGTAGCCAATCAGCTTCTAACCTCAGCTTGTTCAATTATGCTTTGACAACATAACCTGAAAGCTGATTGGCTTTTATGCAGAGCTGCACCAGATTTTGCACTCTCCAGCTTTAGTAAATCAACCCCTTAGTGTCAGATTTGTCTGCTGCAGTCCCGCTAAAAATTACTGATCGCCGCCATTACTAGTAAAAAAAAAAAAAAATATCCCATAGTTTGTAGACGCAATAAGTTTTGCGCAAACCAATCAATATACGCTTATTGGTATTTTTTTTTTACTAAAAACATGTAGCAGAATAAATATTGACCTAAATTGATGAATACTGTACATTTAATTTCTTAGATATTTTTATTGGATATGTTTTATAGCAGAAAGTAAAAAATAGTGCTTTTTTTTCAAAATTGGCGCTCTTTTTTTAGATTATAAAAACCACAGAGGTGATCAAATACCACCAAAAAAAAGCTCTATTTGTGGGAAAAAGAGGACATCAATTTTATTTGGGTACAACGACGCACGGCCGCGCAATTGTCAGTTAAAGTAACGCAATGCCAAATCGCAAAAAATGGGCTGGTCATTAAGGGGGTGAAGTAGTTAAAATCATTTTATTTTACTGGATGGAGTCTCTTTTGTGCTGCTATTCCAGATTATGGCAGTAGGTGGCAATGCAGGCAATAACAAAATCCAGGCGCCTGTGCCCACTAAGACGCAGGAGCCATCACACATGGAAGCCCATGGCATAAGGACTGACAAGAGAAACTTTTTTTCCTGAACAGCCCTCCTAAATAAAAGGTTCTAGCAGTTAAATGTTTTAGAAATAAAAAGGGACACTTTTTGGTTTTCATTTGACCTTTGTAATCTATAAAATATACTGCCGATATTAAATCAATACCTAAAAACCTCTATGGTATTTACGGACGAGCAACGCTTGCACCTTTTATGGAAACAAGTGACACCATATTAAAGGATAAGTTCACCTTTTAACAAAAATACATGCACATTTTTTGCAGGTAAAAAAAATATGCATTTACTTTTTTTTTGGAAGACTAAAGAATTGCAGGGCTCCTACAGACCTCTCAGTGTATCTGTCTTCTCGTACAGGCAGATGGATACACACAGACAGGAGGAATGAATGAACTACCAGAGCGCTCAAAAGTACCATG
>BLSH010489606.1:19489-32361 GCA_018402905.1 Glandirana rugosa
TGGGGGATTGTTCAGTACGAAAGTCCTAAAGAAAGTTGAACGTGTCCACAGAGCGCTCAAAAGTACCATGGTAGTTCATTGAAAACTACAAGCTGACAGCTGCAAAGGCTAATGGGACTTGTAGTTTCTCAATCACAGAGGACTGTGAATAAATGATGGGGTTCAGCTGAAATCCGCATTTCAGTGCAAGTTCAGGGGACGATTTGAAAGACATCTCTGCAGCTTCAAGCACAGACGTATATTGAAATCGCCCCCAAAAGTAGTACAGGAACTACTTTTGGAAAACGGTGCAGCGCTGAATGGGACAGTGCTGTTGCCGACAATAGGCTGCGATTTGACATGTGAAATTGCACCGATGTGAATGGGGGCTAAAGGAGATGTCAGAATATTCAAAGGGTCACACCTGTCCAGCACACACCCATTGGCTGCTCCTTCCTCAAGGGACACAAAATAACGCAGGTATTGTGTATATGTGTAATCCTCCCATGTGACAAGCCACTGATTTAAAGCACCTGTGCAAGTTGAAAGAAATCCTGAAAGCATGACTTGTTAGGGGGTACTTGAGGGTTGAGGTTCTGACCCACTGCCCTAGACAAAACAAGCATTTAACCACACTGCAAGGATAATATCTGCTACCTGCAGCTGGCCTTTAAAGAGGAAGTAAACTTCCCTTTAAAGTTCGTACCTATAGGTACTGTAAATATCTCCTAAACCTTCACCATTTAGGAGATATTTACTATATACTGCAATGAATATGTCATCAGCGGATGCGTTCTGAAGGAACGGCTGCCTGTGCAGTTTCTTCAGAAGCCTGTACAGTGACCGGTGGCTTCTGCGCGCATGCTCGGGAATGACGTCACGCGGCTCTGGCCAGTCACACAGCAGACCCAAAAGACGGGCAAAGATACATGCGGCCTCCAGCAGGGACGACACAGATTTAATTTGCAGGTAAGTTGCAATGCATACTAGCACATTATGCCTTTACTTTGCAGGTAAGAAAAAAAGGGGGGAAAAACTAAGAGTTTAACTCTCTTTAAACTGTCCATAGATATCAAACAGTTGGAGTTTGGTGGTCCAACCATTTCATTGTATTTTTTTTCTGCAAGCTTGACAAGAATGTCAGGTTTTGCACAATGTTAGGAGGGGAGGGAAGATGCAGTGCACATACTGAAGACTGAGCTGGTTAAGCTTAGGGAATATCACTGGCCAAAGGTCCTTTAAAGTGGTTGTAAACCTCAGACATGAAATATGAACAAAGCATATCCCTCTATAGTGCTCCTAATTGAAACAAGTACATGTTAAAGCAGTTGTCTACCCTCTATACACATTTTTACCTACAGGTAAGCCTGTATGGTTTAGGAAATAACAGCGCCGGAGCCATGAACCTGGAAGAATCCCCACAGCGAAGATGTCCGCTCCCTTTGCAGGCACCGGGCAGCCCTGCGGGAGCTTTGTTCTGAGGGAAGCGGTGCATACTAGCTCATTATGCCTTTCCCTTGCAGTTTTTTTTTTTTCTTTTAGGGTAGACAACCGCTTTAAGTGTCATTTCTGTCTGATGCTTTGTTCCACTGGACTCACTTCTGACAAGTTTTCCTGACACCAGAAGGTGTCCATTCCTTGCAATCAGCTCTTAGACCTCTCCTCAGTGAGCTCTGCAGTGTGCAACTTCAGCTATCTACCCCCTTTTTTCTGACAGCCCAGATAGGCTTTAAAAATTCTGGACTATGGATGGATGACTGCAGGGAAGACTGAAGATAAACAGGTGCAACTTATGTAGAAGGATTTGTTTCACCTCTGTGTATCCCCTGAGGCCAGTCACTTCAACGAGTATATGTAAGGTTACAACCACTTACACCCGGATCTGTCGGCTGCTACTTGCATGCCTGAGATCATCTAATTGAAGTGTTATAGCATGTCTAAGGGCCCCTGTACTGATCTTCCTCACTTCTGCAGAGACTACCTACGTAACCCCCCTTTAGATTGCAATGTACATATAGCAAGCGGATATAGGTGAGGTCTATAAGGTCCTGATGAAGCGGGTTCTCCCATGAAACATGTTGACCCTACTACAGCTACATTACCGACATTCCAATTGGGATGCATTGGAGATAGGTTGATGTAATATTAAATGAATTTCTCAAGGTAACTTATTAACAAAAAAAAAAAAAAAACTAAACTATTTGAGCACTCTAGGTGTGCTGGAGACATATACTGCTCATGTAGTGACAGGATGGATGGTGCCACCCCAGAAGCACAACACCAATTTAGCATCTAATACATACTCTTCCGACTACAAACAAGACACTTACATTAAAAGCCCAATTTCAACTTCAGTTAATATGGCAATTAAGTCAGAAGACAGATTTCAGTTACCTACACTGAACAATAAATGCCTTCAGAATCCATAACCATAGACTGTTTCCTACTCTGGAAATGTTTTGAGATGACATGGTTTATTAGCACCAATATTAGCGAGAAGCAAAAGCACACAAATTTACTGCTTTCAAAATGTTACTTATCCTTGTGTTAATTACCTGGTTAGAGTCCTCGGGAGTATTTTCATACTCATAGTCCGCCGTGTCATCTAGGGTATCCTGTCCAGTATGGCTCCAGCTGTCCCCGCCATCTGAAATAATGTCCTCATCATCATGTAATGACCTGTTCCAGTCCTTGGGTTCACTCTCCGTATCGTATTTATCATCCTGGTCATTGTCCAGCTGATCTAGAGCGGCTTGTTCCTGAATTTCCCCTAAACAAACTTTGACTTGCTCAGAATTCATTTTAGTCTTGAGCATAAGAAGATCAAGGTCCTCTTCGTGCAGCTGGCCATATTCTTGGAAATACTCCACTAGAATCTCTTTGCCTGCCTTAGTGGCAGACACCATTTTGATGAACCTTTTCCGCTCTTCTAGAGAGCGTTCGTAATTTTTGCGGTATTGCTCCATCCATCTTAAACTGCCAGTTCGGAGAACACAGCGGTGATCCTTAAACCATTTTACAATTTCCGTCCTAACGAGCCCAGTCTGTGCTGCCAGTTGGTCATACTCCTGTGGAGATGGCCACTGGGTTCTTGCAAAGGTACTTTTTAACAGGTGAAGCTGTTCCTGTCTTGATTTGATCTGTGGGGAAGAGCCCCCAGAATGTGTTGCCCCATTTATAAATCCATCATTTTCAGAGCCCATAGAGTCCAAAACTTCTTGCTCCACAGAATCTTTCATCTTCCTTCTATCGGAGAACCACAAATCGATGTCTCTTCTGGGCAGTTTTGTCTCCGATCGCAAGCGATCAATTTCCGCTTGTATGGGATACGGGTTTTTCGCAAAACTGTTTTCAAGACACTGAATTTGATCCTCTGTTGTCAATGCAACCTTTCGGCCCAAATCCCTGTAATGGTAAGGTCGACGGGTCCGGCCAGACAGCTGGTCTTTGATTAAGGTTTCACTGGTGATATTAACAAGACCTCTCTGGCTTCTATACCTATGGTCGCTAAACCATTTCTTAATTTCACTTCTGGGCAAGCCAGTGGCATCTATTAACCTGTAAACTTCGGCATCATCAGGGAACTGGCTCATGACAAAACTAGCTTTCAAAAGCGATATTTGTTCATGGGTCTTTTTGCGCTCATGCCGTGAGGACACAGAGTGTAACCTGTGAGTAGATGGAGATGGAACCTGTCCTGTACTCTGACGCTTTGGCTCAGGAGCCTCTTGGGGGCTCTGCATGGTGCGTTTCTGGGCTTGACTTGGAGTAGTGCCAATACTAACAGGAACTGAAGGAACCGTAACCGCAGGAGCATTCGTTACTTGAGTGAAGACTAGACCGGGCTGACCGATGATTTGACAAGGTACTGCAGTCTGGATAATCGGCTGTGCAATTTTAGCCGTAGTAGTTAAGGGGGCTGGTAATACTGTGAAGGTCTGGGGAACAGACTGGATAGTCCCATTGAACATTTTCTTTCTGGCCTCCTCTACCTCTTCTGGGGACCAACTTATACCATGCTTTAATCTCTGGGTAGCAAACCAAATTCTGATTTGCTCTTCAGGATGTTTTGAAGCTGCGGTCAACCATGACAGCTCTGCCTGTGTTGGGTAAGGAAATTTGTTAAATGAACTGATCAAAGTTACATTAGTGTCAAGAGCCGAGTTATATTTGTTGCTGTTCAGGGGCACTGCAACTTTTGGAAGCAGATGGATGTTGGGTGGAAGTTGAACAGATGGCATGACATGAGTTAGACCATCCCCAGAAATGCCATTCATTTCTGGGAGAGATGCACTGATGCCAAACTGAAAGTCGAACAAAGATTCTTCATTCCTCCTTGATGTCCTCCTTCCATCCAATCGGCTTTTTCCAAGCTTCATAATGGGCATTTTAGGTACTGATATGCCCGACGCATTATCATCAGTCTCAGTGTTGTCGTGGGTGCTAGAAACGTCACCACCACCCTCAATGGATTGTTCTAAGATAGTCTGATTATTGCGCTTCATGAGCTTTAATTTGAAGTTGCTCTCTCCGGGGTGATTCTTTGAATTGTGGTCAGATAGAGAATCATATTTTTTTGTTGTGAAGTTACATTCAGCACAAACATAAAGAGGATTAAGAATGACGTTCGGGTGTTGCATATCTACATGTTCAGTAAATTCATTAAGGTTCTGCGTTACGTATGGACAATACTTGCATTCGTAACCACCTTGAAGCCTTCTGGATTGATTTTCAGGAGGCTTACTTTCCACCACTTCATTGTTCTCAGCTGCCTTTTCCTTGTCCCCAGCCCAGTCTTTCTTGGTTTCAGGACTGGGTGTATTGGCATTACTTACAATGTCCATATCCTGATCATGTTCGTCCACAAGCTCAGAGGCCCGTACCATGCATGGTGTTGTAGACTTTCTTTTACTAGCCATGCTGCTCCTTTACTACTTCTTCTGTAGGAGGTTGAACAAATAAAATAACTTTAAATGAGTTTATAATCCACAGATCATCCAGGATGAATTGTATTGTACTTCCCGAATCTGCACAGGTTTGGAATTTGTTACACCTGTGGAAAAAAAAAATGGAATACGTTAATATTTAGCTTCCAGTAAAGATATCAGCTATCTGATATTTGTATTCTTTCATCTGTCAACTTAAAGAGTCAGTTCACATGAGTGTGTTCTGTGGCTTGCAAACATGCCTGCCTTGCTCTTGGATAAGCGTCCATTTTTTTGGATAGAGTAGACCAGTAGTTGCCAACACAGGGCCTCAACTGCAGTCCCTGACATCCCAAGAGGGGCATGTATAATATTTAATTTATTTAGTGGCAGGTTACACTAAACTGCTCGAGATCAGAGCCATTATAGCTCCTTTATAAATCAATGCTCCCACTACTGGCTGCTAGGCCTGAGCGCCATACTATAAGACAGAGGCCACAAATAAGTCAACATGGGAGTACAGAATGGCTAACACCTATCAAGTGGAAGGCTTTGGGCTCCAAGGTGGGGATACAACAAAGCTGGGGAATAACTGCAGGTTGGAGCCCTCAAGACATAAGAGACACTGCTGGGCATTTGGTTCCCTAGACACCACTTATGAGAGAGGACTTTAGGGTAGACTGACCATTTATCAATTTCTAGTGGAGAAGTGTTACAGCTGAACTCTTAATAGAAAAGGTAACCTTGCAGTGGTCCATCCAATGCTTATTTAATCTAGTGTAGCTCGTTGGGGTCGGACACCGTGCTGGACTGACTCACTCAAGTCACTGGTCATGGGTGGGTGATGGGAGTGGGCAAGGGAGAAGGTGGTTTTGCTTCCAATGGTTTGTGCCTAACTTGAAAGAAGGGGACGGTCAGCCCTTTTTTTTTGGGGGGGCACCCATTGGAGATTGATGACAAGCCAACACATTTTGGGGGAACAAAGACGCCCCCCCCCCCCCTTTCTTCAGTGCTGTTCCAGTATGCTAAACAAATGGTGTGTCAGTAGCACATGGATCAGACTGATGTATGTCTAAGTGTCGGCTGTGCTCGCCGTGGCAGCTCAGACATATGTACTCTTCCTACTTAGTCTAGGGAGATAGGAATAAACACAATACTTAGCTTCTTATGCGCAAACTGTCGGCGTTATATAAATCCTGTATTATAATAATAATAATAATAATAATAATAATAATTCCTAACCCCCGCTAAACAAAATGAGCATCAAACTCCAACAGTGCTGGGGTGTTTGCACCAGAAAATGAAAGTATAACTAAAGGATTTTTTTTTTTTTTTTACGCTTTGGATAGAGTGAAGATGGATTAGAACATCTGTCAGATTTTATTGCTGGCTGTGTCCCCATTAGGGAAATTCACCCTCTCTGTTTATCCTGTTTACCATTATTATTGAAAGCAAAAGTAATTCCCAAATTTTGGGTTGTCCCCAGAAAAGTAATAAAGGGGAAATCTTCCAATGAGGACACTAATTCTGGTGACCTGACGGTCCCCAAGGAATTCCCTTTATTTGCACGAATTTCCTTTCACTTCCTGTTTAGCTATGGGACAGGAAGTGAAGGGAATTCTCTGCAATAGGACACAGATGGCGAAAAAAAATCTGACATGGATTATAACCCTCTTTTGCTCTACCCAAACATGAAAAAAAAAATTGCCTATAGTTCTACTTTAACCGTAACCAGGAATTCAACTTTAAAAATTCTGCCAAGTTTTTTTTTTACCTCTGTCTAACTTCAGAAATTGCCTCACTTCATGTCCCTCTGACATCTGTACAGGAAAGGAGTGGAGCTTGTGCTTCATAATCCGTTAAAACAAAGCTGGTTCCAGCTTCTCTTTGCTGCTTGCCCAGTTGTAGCTCTCAGATGTCATCATAGTAAATGCTGTGCATTTTATCATACACAAGAATTCCAAGGGCCTACCCTCATCTTGGGAGTAGGGGAGAGCCTCTGCTCCGGGGGGAAGGAATAAGGTAAGTAGAACTCTTGTCAGTTGTTATTGCTGTCTGTGCCTCCGTAAAGTAGATTCACCCTCTCTATTTGTTCTGTTTACCAATATTATTGAAAGTGAAAGTAAAGGAAAATCACAAATTATGGGTTGTCTCTAGAAAAGTAATAGAGGGGAAATCTTCCAATGGGGACACTAGTTATGGTGACCTGGGGGACCCCAAAAGATTCCCTTAATTTGCAAGGATTTCCCCTCACTTCCTGTCTGACTATGGGACAGGAAGTGAAGGGAAATCTCACCAATGAGACACAGATGGCGGAAAAAATATCTGACAGGGCTTAAAATCCTTTAACTAAAATGAATAAAAGTTTAAATCCAAGCTGAGGGTGGCCCTGTAGTCACCCCCTGGCTCGCGCAAACTCAAATGATAGATCGAAGAAGCCAGGTAGTAAATTATCAGCCACTCAAGTGACTACATCTTATCAAAATGCAGACACTGTTTTGGTATTCAAGCACCCATAAGCGCTATGGATGCTTCAACACAATAGCCAGCAGTGCAGATCCTGCATGGATCAATCTATTGATTTTCTTGTGGACTGGCAGAAATCTCACCTCTACATCAGGGGTGGACATATATTGAATTCAGTAACCAGTTTGCCCAATCCGGGAGCAAGTTTGTTTTTTTCTAGACAACTAGACATAACCCCAAAAAGTAAGAATGTTTGAGAGACATTGGCTATCTGGCTCCTGGGATTTGTCCAGGGCTATGCTCTACATCAGGGGGTCTTCAAACTTAAAGGGACATTTTAAAGTCCTTCAGGCTTTAGGGGGGGTCAGACTGTGGCCAGAGGGAGTAGAAAATGCCATGGCATCAGTGGGAGAAAATGCACCATCATTGGTGATAGCTGGAGGAATAGGGCATCATTGTTGGTATGAGTGGGATGACTAATGCTCCATCAATGGTGTCCCATCATTGGCGTCAGCAGGAGGAAGTGTTCCAAGGCCCGACTAAAGGCAAGCAAAGGGCCGCATCTGGCCCCCGGACCACAGTTTGGAGACCACTGCTCTACATAATGCAACTGCTGCAGGATCAGCAGTTAACAGAGGGTGCTTTCAGATAACTATAGTTTGCGGGCACAAGTCCACAGTCATTCGATTTTGGGAAATTCCTAAAAAAATAGGTCTCAAATGAATCACTGTTCTGCTGCACTGGCGTCTCTACTCCTACACTGAAATCTTGTTACATATTTTAGCCGCATTTATCCTGATCAGAATAAGGAATGGGTTTGGTGCAGCGTGTACGCAGTTGTAGGGCCCGAGTTATAAATACACGACAGATGGCACTGCGATACCTTACTGGGGATCAACATCTGGATTTCTGACACCCACTGAAAATGTGTTATGTGTAGCTGACGGATTGGTAGAAAACCTCTCTCGCTTTGAAATCTTTCAGCGTTTCCAACACACTAGAGAGCTACAACTTTTAAACATCCAAGGACATCCTTTAACATAAAAATATTTTTCTTCCAATGTCTCTGGCAATAGAGCTGCCTTATGTGATTTAGATCCTCGGACGCACCGAATCCCTAATAAGGCTATAGATCACTGCAGTGATTTAGCCGACGTAGAGTCTGAAGAGAGCTGCAGTCTATGGCCAGTGTATAGGTTACAGTCTTCACCAATGGGTAGTCTTTTTTTGATGTAAAAAAAAAGCTTAGTGATTGTAAAGTCAGAAGGTTTTTTTTTTTTTATCTTAATGCATTTTAAGATAAAAAGCCTTCTGTGTGCAGCAGCCCCACCTCTGTCCACGAGTCCCTCGGCCATCCGGGACTCTCATCCTGATTGGAGGAGACACAGCAGCGGCGCCATTGGCTCCCGCTGCTGTCAATCAAAGTCAGTTAGCCAATCAGGAGAGGGGGGGCAGGGCCGAACCACAGCTCTGTGTCTGAATGGACACACGGAGCTGCGGCTCGGGTGCTCCCATAGAAAGCTGCTTGTTGTGGGGGGCACTCAGCAGGAGGGAAGGGCCAGGAGCAGCGAAGAGGGACCTGAAAAGAGGAGGATCTGGGCTGCCCTGTGCAAATCCACTGCACAGAGGAGGTAAGTATAACAGGTTTGTTATTTAACCACTTGAGCACTGGGCACTTAAACCCCCTACCTAACCTGACCAATTTTCAGCTTACAGTGCTCTCACATTTTGAATGACAATTACACAGTCATGCAACATTGTACCCATATGAAATTTTTGTCCTTTTTTCACACTTTCTTTTGGTGGCATTTAATAACTGCTGGGTTTTTTATTTTTTGTGCGATAAATGAAAAAAGACCGATTTTTTTTTTTTTTTTTTATAAAATTTCTACATAAATTTTGGACTAAATTTATACTGCTACATATCTTTGGTAAAAATAACCCAAATCTGTGATTATTATTTGTTCTTTGTGAAGGTTATAGAGTCTAAATTCTGGGAGATACAAACAACTCGTTAATGGCGGGGATGGAAATTATAAGAAAATTTGGTGAGCTCTCGGGGCTCTCCATCAGCTGGGAGAAATCTGCTCTTCTCCCGGTGGATGAACTGAACCTAGAGCTGCCAGAGAATGCTAGACACCTTCAAGTGGCGGAAAGCTTCAAATATCTGGGTATTAATATAACTGTAAACCCTAAGCTATATAATTAACAAAAAAATCTGGAGCCTCTGTTAAATGTATTTAAAGAAAAATGCAAGGTGTGGAACCGTCTTCCCTTTGTCAGTAGTGGGCCAGTGTAGCCTGATTAAGATGATATGGCTTCCCCAACTACAATACATTCTGCACAATACACCAATATGGATCCCGGAAGTGTGGTTTAAGAGATTAGAAGGTCTCTTTAGGGACCTGATTTGGAGGAAGGGACAACCCAGAATACAGTTGAGATTACTGCACCTACCTATAGATAAAGGGGGGTTGGCGGTTCCACACCCTTGGAGCTACTTTTTGGCAGTCCAGCTCCAACATATGGGGGGATGGGAGACAGGAAATGATACAACTTGCTATAGTTCACGAGCACTCTTGTCTCACGCCCCACATAAAACCTTGACTGAGGCATTGGAAGCAGACTCACTTGGAGGTGAGAACCAATGCTCCTTAGTAGAACTGGTGGTGAAGGTGTGGAATACAGTCCGGTCAATATTTCAATACTCCAGATTCACAGGATATGCCCCAATTTGGGATAATAAAGCTCTACAGGACCTAGAGGGATTAAACAACTTTGTGAGCTGGAAACAGAGAGGGATAATGAAGTTATCGCAATTATACGCAGCAGAAGAGTTGAAGTCATTCCACGTGTTAAAACAGGAATATGGGCTTTCAAATAATTTTTTTTACCAACATCTTCAGCTGAGATATGCATTGAGGTAATAATTTAAAGAAGGGAGATTAAAATGGAGTAAAGCCCCCTTGTTGAGTATGCTGGCAGAGTTCACAAGGGATTGATCTCAAAATCATATAAGAATATACACTTAACGCAAGAAAAGAACTCCCAACCCTCAAGTAGGGAGAAATGGGAAAATTACATGGGGGTTCTCAAAGATACCCAATGGAGGGATAATTTGTCCTTGGTGGATCTATTGTCCCTTTCAGCAGCGCAGAGAACTACTCAACTTTATATCATACAAAGGGCATACTATACACCCAAAAGGTTATCTCAGTTTGGAAGATGTCCGGGTGCATCTTGCCCTAGATGTAGAGCCCCAGTTGGGGACCCGATTCATATGCTTTGGAGATGTCCAAAACGGTATAGATATTGGGTAGGAGTAATAAGGAAGATTAATTCAATATTTGAACTGGAGCTACAGTGGGAACCAGTTCTGTGTATATTGGGACAGGTAACGTCAAATGTGGGACCACTGTCAACACGTATAGCAATCATGAGATGCCAGGAAAGGAAAGGGATTACCCAAAAATGGATAAAACCTAGACCGCCTAGTATAAAAGATTGGATGCAAATGGATCACCACCCAATAATGAGGGAAAAAATTGCATATATAAGAAGGGGGAGTAAAAACAAATTTGAAAAGATATGAAAAAAAAATGGCTCAACACTCCAGGACTGGTACCTGAATATGTGACTCTATAGGAGGTTAGGGAATGCACTATACATCACATTGTATAAATAGAGAGGGTGGGGGGGAATGGGGGATGGGCAGTGGAGATACATACCAGCTAAAAGCAATTAGGGGAATGTACTGTTGATTTTATATGACACTTTTGTAACCTTTTTTCTGTTAAAAGAAAGAAAACAAAAAGCACCATCATTGATGTTAGTTGGAGGAATAGAACATCATTGTTGGTATGAATGGGAGGAATAATGCTCTATCATTGGTGTCAGTTGGAAGAAGTGACCCAAGGCCCAACTAAAGGTAAGCAAAGGGCTGCATTCGGCCCCCAGGCCACAGTTTGGAGATCACTGCTCTATATTATGCAACTGCTTAGTCATTTTTCTTCATAAATTTTGGCCAAAATTTATACTGCTACATATCTTTGGTAAAAATAACCCAAATCTGTGTAAATTATTTGGTCCATGTGAAGGTTATAGAGCCTACAAGCTATGGTGCCAATCACTGAAAATTGATCACACCTGATATACTGACGGCCTTTCTCTTTTCTTGAGACACCAACAAGCTAGGAAAGTACAAATACCCCCCAAATGACCCCTTTTTGGAAAGTAGGCATTCCAACATATTTATTAAGAGGCATGGTGAGTTTTTGAAGTTGTATTTTTTTTTCCAAAATCTTTGCAAAATGAAGATGCTTTCTTTTTTGGTCCCAGGTCCACTCCGTGATGCCGGCGCCGCCGAGGGGAGGGGGAGAGGAGCGAGCCCTCGGGCGACCGCATCGCTGGAGCCTGTGACAGGTGAGTGTCTGATTGTTAAAAGTCAGCAGCTACACTTTTCATAGATGCTAACTTTTAGCTGGGTGGAACTCCGCACACGGACATTTCTAAAAAAATAAACGAAACGTCGGGCCCGACGTCAAGGAAAAAAAGTCGGCGTTTTTCGGCGTTATGCATAGGCGTTTTTGAGCGTTAGTGAGCGTCGGCGTCAATAGGCATTTTTTTTAAAAAATCCTCCCTCTGCTATTTTTCAACCTAGAAACGTCGGCGCCGGAAAACGCCGGTATAATAATAGGTGGCGTTTGTTGGCATATTGTGGCGTCGGCGTCAAAAAATGCCAAAACGTTACAGCTTCAGAATGCGATGGTTGTGGGTTCTACTTTCAGCTCACTAATGCCGACATCATCTACAGCTCAAAAACGCCGACGTTTTTATGGGGCCATTGACTAACATGGAGAGCTGCAAAAACCGCCAGAAAACGCCGGCGTCAAAAAACGTTCGTGTGTATGAGGCCTTAAAGTTCTGGATAGATTGGAGAGGGATTAGAACACTGGTCAGTTCTTATTGCTATCTGTGTCCCTGTTAAGGAGTTTCACCCTCTATTTCTCTTGTTTACCAGTATAACTGAAAGCGAAAGTAAAAGAAACACTCACATTTTGTGTTGTCTCCAGAAAAGTAAGAGGGGAAATATTCCAATGGAGATAAGTTCTGGTGACCTGGGGGCCCCAAGACATTCCCTATAATGTGCAGGGATTTCCACTCACTTCCTGTTTGGCTGCGTGAAAGGAAGTGAAATCTCTGCAATGGAACACAGATGAATGCAACATCGTGCAGTGCATGTGCCAGACGAGCCGTATGTTGTCATGTGCTCCATCTCATCCATGAACAGTACAATAATACTGCAGATCTCACAGACTAGTCACTAGGTACACAATCCTCCTGAAGGTATGAATGATATTGCCTTCCAAGGGGGTATCAGTGCGGCCAGGACATCTTCAGAACCTTCAGGGAAACGAATAGAAGGAGAAGAAAAAAAAAAAAAAACTATATTAGATGATTTCACATCAGCATATAGAGATGCATGCGGATATGAATTTTAGT
>BLSH010489606.1:40997-52116 GCA_018402905.1 Glandirana rugosa
CGTCGTAAAAGCACGTTTAGGTTACGCTCAAGTCGGTATGTTACACACACCGACTTAAGTGTAACGTGTCTATAACGTTCACTAGACGTGTCGTTACGCCACGTTTAGTGTACGCTACAGACACAAGTGTTATCACACTTGGGTCGGATTTCGAAATGAGGTATTTGTAAAAAGATAACCTGGTAATTTTCGTATGTATAACGTATAGGTACCCTAACGATGCATTCGTCTTTTACCGACAAGAGACTAACCCGTTTCTCCTCTAACACTGCAGTGACGGACGGAGGTGTGAAGTAGGTCAATCTCTTACGGAACATAATTTACACCCACCCCCCCTCGTTCCTCAAGACACTTACTGTGGGCATTTAATACAAGGCATTCTCTAACTGGATGAAGTGTGGAGGCAGGCAGTGACGTCACAATCTCCTCTTTGCCCAATCAGAGAACAGCCATTTTCTGCTTACGTAGCAATCCCATGGATATGCAATATGTATGCTTTTAATGGTCCAATAGAAAAATGTTTATGGAGTAAAGCTTTAGGCTGGGTTCACACTATTGTGAACACAGACATCGCATGTGATTTGCACCGCATTGCTGTGCAGATCACTTGCAATATCTGTGCAATGTGAATTCAGCCACACACATTGTATGGCTGAACTCGCATTGGATTTGCACGAAAATGCTGCAGGAGCCCCCCCCCCCCACTCTGAAATTGGATTGCATGGGATTCCTGTCCGAATTCACAGTTCGCACTGCGATCGGATCTGGAGTGTCATTACCTTTATAATGACACCTGCAGCCGTTAGCAGAAGTGTGAACTGCCTGCAGGGCAGATGCGATGCAGGAAGCGGCGCTAGAATCGCGCTGCTTCCCGCATCCCAATAGTGTGAACCGGGGTTAACCACTTTAAGACCGAGCGTCTTTTTGGAGTTTGGAGGTTATCAGTTAAAAACAGTTTTTTTTCTATAAAATTACTTAGAACCCCCAAACATTATATTTTTTTTTCCTCTAAGACCCTAGAGAATAAAATGGCGGCCATTGCAAAACTTTATGTCACACAGTATTTGCGCAGCGGTCTTAAAAGCGCGATTTTTTTTGAAAAAAATTCAGTTTTTTTAGTTAAAAAATAAGACAACAGTAAAGTTTGGTCAATTTTTTTCCATATTGTGAAAGATAATGTTACGCCGAGTAAAATGATACCCAACATGTCATGCTTCAAAATTGCGTCTGCTCGCGGAATGGCGGCAAACTTTGCAACATAAAAATCTCCATTGGCGACGTTTAAAAAATTCTACAGGTTAGCATTTTTGCGTTACAGAAGAGGTCTAGGGCTAGAATCATTGCTCTCGCTCTAACGATCGCGGCGATACCTCACATATGTGGTTTGCACACCGTTTTCATATGTGGGCGGGACTTACGTATGCGTTCGCTTCTGCGCGCGAGCTCGCAAGGACGGTGCGCTTTAAAAATTTTTTTTTTTTTTTAATTATGTATTTTACTTTTTAATTTTTATTTTTACAACTTTCTTTTTTAAAAAAAAAAATTTTGATCATTTTTTTTCCTATTACAAGAAATGTAAACATTCCTTGTAATAGAAAAAAGCATGCCATGACCTCCAAAATATGAGATCTGGGGTCAAAAAGACCTCAGATCTCATTTTTACACTAAAATGCATTAAAAAAAAAAAAAAAAAAAAAAATTTTGAAAAAAATGGCAGGGGGAAAAAAAAATGTCCCCTTTAAGAGCATTGGGCGGAAGCTACTTGTGACGTAGCTTCCGCCCAGCCATGTTATGGAGCCGAGTGAGCGGCTTCAGCCGCTCAGACGGCTCACGGACACTGGGGGGGAAGCATCGGATCATCTCCGCTGCTGCCGGCGGGTCCGGTAAGCGGCGGAGATGACCGGAAAGCGGCGGGAGGGGGGGCACCCCTCCCGCCGCTGATAAGTGATCTCGCGGCGAATCCGCCGCTAAGACCACTTTCATCTTGTACAGAATCGCCGGCTGTAAAAAAAGATACCGGGGTTATGGTAGCTATCTGCTACCATAACAACGGTATTCCACTTCAAAGTACCGCCGTCAAACGACGTACGGCGGTCCGGAAGTGGTTAAAGTATGTAAACCCTAACTGTGAACTTGTATTTGTTCACTTTATGTCTGTTAAAGTGTAACTAAAGGCATAAAATGTTTCCCCATTTTGGATAGAGTAAGGGAGGGTTATAATCCCTGTATGTTTTTTTTTTGCCATATCTGTGTCACAGATTTCTCTTCACTTCCTTTCTCATAGTCAAAAGAGGACGTGAGAGGAAACCCTCCAGAGTAAGGGAATGCCATGTTGTCATCAAAGCCAGTGTCCCCATTGGAAGATTTCCTTTCTATGCCTGTTCTGGGGACAACCCAAACATTGTGATTTTCTTTTACTTTCACTTTTGATGATAACAGTAAACAGAACAAATAGAGAGGGTGAATCTCCCTAATAGGAAACAGCAATAAAAATTGACAGGGGGTTCTAATCCCTCTCCACTCTATTCAAAACAAAAAAATAATAATAATAAAAAAAAAAAAAAGGTTGGTCTTAAAGAGGAAGTAAACTTCCATCTTTAAAGAGGTTGTAGACCTCCATTTACACTTTGTACCTATAGGTAAGACACTAGGCTTGCCTATAGGTAGTGTAAATATTTCCATGCACTCTGAAGAAACGGACACCTGTGCGGTTTCCTCAGTAGTGAGTACCGTGACCAGCGGCTCCGGCGCATGTGATGTCACGCGGCTCCGGAAGGAAGAGGGGCAAAGATGGATGCGGCCTGCAGCGGGGGCGGCGCGGGCTTCGTTTGCAGGCAAGGTTCACATAATGTGCAAATATGCGATGAATACTAGTACATTATGTCTTTACTTTGCAGGGGAGGGAGAAGAAAAAAAAATTGACCTCTTTAAGTTTTACCTATAGGTAGTGTAAATATCTCCTAAACATACACGGTTTTAGGAGATATTTACTGTACACGCAGCCGGTAAAATCACTGGCACATGCGCTTTAAAGGAACGGCCGCCTGTGCCATTCTTTCAGAACCCTGTGCCATGACAGGTGACGTCATCGTGGCTCCGGCCAGTCAAAGAGCCGGAGTCCGTGGACCCAGAAGGAAGACCAGGTGAAGATGGACGCCGTCTCCAGTGATGACATCATATCGCTGGAATGCTTTGTTTCGAGGGAAGTTTCACATGTGCTAGTATGTGATGCATACTAGCACATTATGCCTTGCCTTGCAGGTAAGGAAAAAAAAAATGCAGCGGTTTACAACCGCTTTAAGTTACACTTTAAACATACCGCTGAAAGTGTTTATTTCCATCTGATAAGTGAAAAAAATATTACTGCGCAGGTAATAATAACCTAAGGTCACTTTCACGCTGGGGGTGGTGGGGCGTTACCGGTAAATCCCCGCTACTTTCAGTGGGGATTTACCGCTGTTATAGAGGCGCTACGGCGGCGGGAGCGGTGCGCTTTTAACCCCCCACAAGGGGTTAAAAGAGCCGACACTCCTAGCTTCCGAGGTGATGTGCAGCCACTTTGGAAGTGCTGCCCCATTGTTTTTAATGGGCAGGGGCGGTATATGACCGCTCACCACACCGTTACAAAGATGCGGTTTGCAGGGCTTTTTGTAACATCCGGCAAGTGCACCGCCCCAGTGTGAAAGCACTCACAGCTTTTACACTGGGGTGGATGGGGAGGAATTTTTGAGGCGCTTTACAGGCGCTATTTTTTGTTAAATAGTGCCTGTAAAGCGCCTCAGTGTGAAAGGGGTGCAAGTCAAATAAAGCTGCTTGTAATATCACAACAGAACCAATTGTGCAAAAAACATACAGAATAAAAATTGCAGCACTAAATAAATGAAGTTCAAAGTAAATCATTAAAAAATAGTCCATATAGCGCTCCAACACTAAAGTGCACGGTGACAGATGGGAAAAAAGAAGTTCATTGAAGTAATATCCAAAGGAATGTGATTGTTTAGATGAATATCCACCTGGGGCACCTCCACCGTCATAATAAACAGGATGTGAGCTTACCAGACCTCTAGAACCCACGTTACAGGAGTCTAGAAAGGCGTTTCAAGAGGAAGTAAACCCAGATGGGGTTTACTTTCCTCTACATTCCCCTGTAATGTAGAAGCATAATGGGCTACTATGCGTCCCATAGTAGCCCATTATGTGCCACTTACCTGCAAACTAAGCCTGCGATGATGTCCAGCGATGTCACCTGTGCTGGCGGTGTCCATCTTCTGCCCCTCTTCCTTCCGGGGCCGCAACTCCATCGCTGTGACTGGCCGGAGTCGCGGGAGCCGCCAGTCACGGTACGATCGCAGTGGAGAAACAGCACGGAGGACATTTCTTCACTGCGCATGTGCCGACATGACGTCGGCATAGCACATACACTGCATATCTCCTGAACCGTGCAGGTTTGGGAGATATGCAGGGCACCTACAGGTAATTCTTATTATAGGCTTGCCTGTAGGTTAAAGTGGTTGTCACAAGTTAACAACCACTTTAAATAATGATCCAGGACTCAAAGCGAAGATAGGCCCCCCAGAAAAAATCCCACCAGCCGCCACGGTTGCTAAACACTTACAGCAATCGTGTGAATAGTCAGCAGTTCAACCGGTAGTTCCCAGGATAAAAACAACTTGTATACAAGCTCAATATGTCCTACATGTTTCATCATATGTGATATCATCAGGGACATGGAGACTATGTCCACCTCCACACCATTATATAGTGTCCAGGGCAGGGCTCCATCAAACAAATTCCATGTCTTCTCAATATGGCCGCCGTTCTACCAAGCCTCGTTCCGTGGATGAAAACCCTTAGATAGCCAAGCCTCTTTTTTGAAAAAAGGTTGCTTTAAAGAACAAACCGAGCCTAGTTTTAAAATTAAAATGGCTGCTAAGAGACCTATAATAGATGGCCAAGCCTCATTTTGAAAACAAGGTGGCTGTGTCAAAATCCGAGTGGAAAACCAAGCCTCAGTTTGGCGAACAGTGGATGGCCAAACCTCAATCTCAAGACAGCAAATGTCGGCTTTATAACTGGGTCCTACATAGAAAAATGGTCATTTCATTGCTATTTTTAAATGATTTACTTTGAACTTCATTTATTGAGCGCTGCAATTTTTATTATGCAAGTGAAAAAAATACTCATTGATCCTGCCAGAAATTCGGTACTGTCTTATTCCTGTCCAATTATTCTTGGACTACAGAACACCTCCCCTATGTGATGGAGCTGAGGTGTTTTCTAGTCCTGATGCTTTCTGACCTGGGGCGAGTGTTGTGAATGCTGTCACAGGAAGTACATTATTGGCAGGATTACCAGATAAAAAGGCAGGTTAAAAAATAAAAAAAAAGAAGAAAATGAACACAGGCACCACATCCATGAAAAAGCTGTATAGCTTGCCAAGCAATTTGCAGGCCTGAGACCAAAGGCCTATTCAATTCCTGGGATGTAAGAAAAAAAAAAAAAAAATCACTGGATGGGTGAAATGGCAATAAGTGTAATGGCTAGTTGGAGTCAGAAGCCCATAGAGGTACTACATTGTTCGGGCTCTTCATAAGATACAGCAGCAGCAGACTTAGGGATTTTTTAGTTTCACTGAAAGGGTTAACAGGTGAATCAATTTTCGCTTCATAAATGTATTAATGATCTCGGATTTGCCCGGAGTTCTCCTTTAGGGACATGTATAAAACACACCCTTCTCTATCTCCTGACAGTCACCGCCTCTGAGTCACTGCCTGGAAATTTCCATGACATCATCGCAGTCTGACAGAGTGATGTCAGACTGGTACTTTGAAGGGCATTCGAGACGCATTTAAAAAGGTTACGACACAAGCCTTTCCTGTTATTACAGATGGTTACCGCTAATGAAACCTCTGACCAAGCAGGACCGGAGCCATTTTATGTGTTGAAAGCAAAGCAGTGATTTAAAGGGGAAGTCCAGCCAGCATTGCTACAATGCTCCACAAAAACGAAAGTATTTAAAGTGGCTCCAAAGTCAGACGGTTTCTTTACCTTAATACGTTCTATGCATGAAGGTAAAAAAAACTGCATGCTGCTCCACCCTAAGCCCCCTCTTAATACTAATGCTTAGAAGACACTTCCTTTGGAACCATTCCCCCACAGTGGAGATGCTTAGAAGGCACTTCTTATGGAACATCTCCCTAGAATGGAGATGCTTAGAAGACGTTTCCAATGGAACGGTCTTCCCAAAGTAGAGATGCTTAGAAGACACTTCCTATGGAACCATATTCCCAGAGTGGAGATGCTTAGAAGACACTTCCAATGGAAATATCTTCCCAGAGTGGAGATGCTTAGAAGACACTTCCAATGGAAATATCTTCCCAGAGTGGAGATGCTTAGAAGACACTTCCAATGGAAATATCTTCCCAGAGTGCAGGTGCTTAGAAGACACTTCCAATGGAAATATCTTCCCAGAGTGGAGATACTTAGAAGACACTTCCAATGGAAATATCTTCCCAGAGTGCAGGTGCTTAGAAGACTGTTCCATAAAAGTCTCCGAGGATATGTTCACTTTTCTGGAGCTGCTAGTGGCAAGGTAGATTTCAGCCATGGGGTGTAAACACTGTCTGGTAATGGCTGCCAAACTCAGTTAAGTAAGCAGCTGGAGGGATAGCCACAGCTAGTGAAATATATACATTTGTGTCAACTCATTTAAAAGTCCTCTCTAGGAACAGAAGAAAGTGAAAATCCCCTTTAAAAATCAAAATTTTCAATGCTGCTTTTAGCATTTTGGCTCATTGAACTGATCATCCATTTTCCACACAGTACTTATAAAAAAAAATATGTTCCTATCATGCTTGCGAACACAACACCACCTTCGTATACCGACTTACCTCAGATCATAACTTGGTTAGAATGGATCCCTATTCGATGTGTCACGCGATGTTCCATGGTCTTGCCATAGCCTGCAAACAAAAAAAAGTAAATAATATAAGTCCTATTTGTCCATGAATTAAATAATTAAAACGTCAAATACAGAGGTTTCAGTGTTTGTTAGATGCTGGAGATTTGAACCACCTGATAAATTCCTCCACCCCTCGTGAACTCTGCTGATGAGATCTCTGTGTAGTTCCTGGACACCTGCTGTGGTTATTATGAGAGTTTCACGCTCTACGTAAGAGGAGGAGCTGGGACACACAATAGAGGGTGGGAACACCCCAAACAACCAGGTGGGCAGAAAGACAATCAGGAATAATGGAAGGGGGTCTCACGGTTTGCAATATCTAAAATCTTAAGAGGTCAAGTCTGCCAAAACTGTCCTGAGCGTCTGTGTTGAGCATACAAGGAAGATGCAAGTTCCATCATGACCACCACTTGATCACCCATCATCACCTTTATACTATTAAGTTGGAACAAGCATGCGCATATCAGGTTTTGGGTGGTTGCTGGGGGCTAGTGACCATTTAGGTAGAGAAGCAAACAAAAATAACGGACTTCAAGTGAAGTCCATCTTCCAACCTGGTTTCACCCATATTTAGGGTGCAACATGAAAAGCTCAGAATCCACTGTCCTTTTCCCCAAACTGACCCCCTTTCTGAATCTGGGGTTCTCCTCCCTGCAGCCTGCTCCAGTCATTTGACTTTGAAGCAGCTGTGCATGGGTCCACTTGCACAGCCTCGTCAGATTCACAGGAATCTGTGAATGAGAAAACTAAAGTCCCATCTACCACCATGGTGAGTAGTCCTCAATGGAGCACAAGTGCTGTGATGTCACCATACTTGTAGCCCATCGATACTTCCTCCAGTCCTATAGCTGAAGGCCTGGACCTCAGTATGGACCTGAGGCTGGGGGAATCACAGCATTGCACCTAAATCCACTGATCAGTTATAAAGCTTTGCAGGCTCCAATAGAATTTTTTTTATTATCATCATAGTGCACTTCATTTTTTTTTCTTTTTTTTGCAAAAGGCGGACTATGCCTTTAAAGAGTTTACCTGTAGGAACAAGTCCGCAATCACAGCTCCAGCCCTGAGAAATCCGGCAGTGAATCTCTGCTTGGTCTGAATCCAAGATCTACATTTGTATCACCGAAATTGATGACGAGGGAGGGGAATGAGGCTGCCAACACCCCTCCCCCCACCCCACCAACAAAACTGCACTTCAAAGGGAACCTGTCACACCAAGACTTCCTTTTTGCACTTAAACTATACGCAGAATTTAAAAAGCAAGGGTTAGTCCCTGGAGGCTTTAATAAACACCATTGTGCTGCAGTAATGCATGCATTGATGCTACATGATTCATAAATATCAGCCCAACCTACCCACTCAGGACACTTGCATTGCAGCGCACAAATGCGATTTGATGAAAATGCAGCAAGCACGACATTAATGTGCAAACCAATGCGCACGCGTTTAACACACCACAGTGCACTTGGCTGGTGTGAATGGGCCCTGAAGGTGTCTAGGCTGCATTCACCCCTGTGCGTTTCCTAAACACGTGACAAAACATGAAAATGTGCATTTTGCCGCAGGTTTCGGAACGTGCTGCATTTGTCGTGTTACAAACGTGCGGTCAAAAAAAAAAAAAATCTATCATTCAATCTGCGTTTGGCATGCGGAGATTATACTGCGATTGCATATAAAATCGTTCAGTGTATGGCCATCCACAACACCGTCCAAAACTCTGATCCGTTATAGTGAACACACACACTACAAATCAATATTTTTTAAACTGATCGATATACGATTCAATCAAAGTGATCAAATTTGCAAAACATTCGGATAGATTTAGGGCCAGTTCACACCATAAAAATGCAGTCCGCATGCGTTCCAGATTAGAGATCGACCGATATATTGGGCGATTTTTCACACTTTTTAATTAATCGGCATCGACCGATTGTGCTGTAAATTAAGCTCCTTTCACACTTGTGCAACTTCTCCTGCGACTGCACAGTCGCATGACAAGTCGTACCCCATGATTTCCAATGAGTACCGTTCATATCTGTGTGACTTCAGGTGGCAGCGACTTCAAAGTAGTCCCTGTACTACTTCGGTCCGAATTTGATGCGACTTGAGGTCCATAGAACCTTTAGGATTACACAGGCATTGCTTCAAGTCGTGGCAAAATCACGCCACTTTCAAGTCGCACAAGTGTGAAAGGGACGATTTTACGCCACGATTTTGACTCGATTTGGGATCAGTACAACTTTGTTGCAACTTTGGCACAATGAAAATTTATTACAAAGTTGTACAGAAATCACATCTACATTATTTAGGTTCGATTTGCATGCGACTTTGAGGGTTTAACATTGAAGTCTATGGACCTCAAGTTGCACAAAAGCAATGCAGGGCCTGACTTGAAGTCATACAGTATGAACGGTACTCATTGGAAATCATGGGAAACGACTTGTCATGCGACTTTGCAGCCCCAAGTGGCATAAGTATGAAAGGGGCAATGCTTTTCTGACATTTATTGCTTACAAGTAAAAATCCAGTATTGTCTGCTAGAAAGTCACTTAGAACCCCCAAAAATTATATATTTTTTTTTAGCAGAGACCCTAGAGAATAAGATGGCAGTCGTTGCAATATTTTGTCACATGGTATTTGCGCAGCGGTCTTTCAAATGCATTAAAAAAACAAAATATACTTTAATGAATTAAAAAAAAACTAAACAGTACAGTTAGCCCATTTTTTTCAGATTACCTGTTTTTGTGTATTTATTTAAGATGCATCATTTTTTTTATCTAAATGATACATACAAGTGCACTGATTGGAGGCTTGTTGTATTGTTTAATAAATGTTTAATTTAAGCAATTGTCTTTTTCACTTCTTATTACTTAACTGTTAGATTTTATGAGATGAAGGGAAAAAAAAAAAAATCGGTCTAACATAACGGTCCAAAAAACTGGCATCATATAAATTGGCCATTGGCTGCCGCGATTTCTAAATATTGTTATCACCTATCGGTCGATCTCTATTTCAGATGCTTTTCTGAATGTGCGTTTTGATGCATTCCAGTGCGTTTTTGATGCAGTCCAGTGCATTTTCCCCCTCTTTTTTTTTTCCTTAACCTCAAATAAGGACATGTGTATTTCAGCGTGTATTTTCTTTTCACCACGATCCAGTACAGGAAAAATGCAGCATGTTCTACTTTTTTTTACTGGAACGCACTGATGTGAACTATGTCATTGGAAACCATATAACCTACTTTCTATGCGTTTTTTGATGCAGAACAAAAAAAAAAAAAAAGACACTGGACTGCATATGGCCCTCAACCAAAAGGAGTGGAATATTCTAGATCATTTTGCAGCACTGAGATATGTTCTTCATGAATAGGATTGTATTTCGATCAATCAGATTAGGAGCGTACACGGTGGAAACAGAGATGCAATCGATAACTTACGCTTGAAAGTGATGATAGTATCCTAACTACCGCTCACAACCCACTTCCCTGTGTGTGCTATATCAGTCGAATGGAATTTGAACTATTGATCGATTATTCCCATCGGATGAGATCGATAATTTAGACCCCTTTTACACTGAGGAGCTTTCACGCTAAAAAAAGCACCTGAAAAGCTCATGAAAACCTATTTCCATTAAAATCAATGAATGCTTTCACACTGGGGCAGTGCGCTGGCAGGGTGGTGAAAAAAACGAAATGAACGGAAAAAGCACCTGTAAAGCTCTTCAAAAGCATGTATGGCCATCCTTAGGTAGACAGCTGATGAGCATTGTGCATGAACATGCTTGAGCCTAGGTTCACATTAGTGCGATCGCAGACATCGCATGTGATTCATACCCGCGCCGCATTTGCGATCACATGCGATGTCTGTGCAATGCGAGTTCAGCCAGTTGTATGGCTGTTGGATTCGCAGGAAAGAAAAAAAAAAAAGGCACAGGGACTTCCCCCCCCCCCCGCACTGGAATCGGATTGCATGGGTGTTCTAAAGCGGATCTGCGTGTCATTAACATCCTATTGACACCCGCAGCCGTTCACAGAAGGTAGTGTGAACAGCCTGTGGTAGAGATGCGATGCGGGAATCCGCGCTGGAATCGCACTGGTTCCCACATTGCATATGTGTGAACCTAGGCTGAAGAAAAAAAAAAAAAAAAAAAAAAAAGACG
>BLSH010489606.1:52126-73744 GCA_018402905.1 Glandirana rugosa
AAAAAAAAAAAAAAAAAAAAAAAACACGTTTGACTACCCGGTGTCTACCAATCAGATTTAATCATTCAGTGATGACAAGGATTGCTGTTTAGGCGATTACAGGGGTGAGGTGTAGCTGCAAAGCTTTAGACAATTCGGGGACATTCACACGTGCTTTGTTCTCTGAAGAGAGATCTGTATTCAGAGTGCTCTTCAGAGAGCAATTGACCACAGGTGGTGAGGCGGCATCGTATCATCTCCTACTTTAACCCTGCACTAGTGCGACAACCGCGTGCATTCCAGGTGTTTGCAAAGTGACCTCATTCACTTGAATGGGGCGCACTTGGAAGGCACTGTGCCAGCCAATGGGGGTAGAATTCCTGCTGCGGTCGCAAAGCATTGTGGCATGTGTACGCCCCTGGCTGCTACTTCAGCTAGAGTGTAGTGGTTGGGGGGGGGGGGCGTAAAAACACGACTTAAACAGGGTTTACAGCCCCCCAGCTGTTCATGTGAATAAACCCTTAAACCTGACGCGCACCGGCGTTTGCTCAGCTCTTCTAAACGCATAAAGAAGCGCAAAAAAACACACAAAGCCAACTTCTTCAAAGCGCGCTTAGGCACATCAACTGTTATGGTGTTCATTTCATTGGCCAGAAATATTCATTTGTTCTGGCCATTGAAATTAATGAACGATCAACGTTTACACGCGTTTAGGTGCGCCAATCATTTTTTCTGCCTAAAAACACTCCTCTCCTGAACGTGCAAGTGATTTTTTTTTCTGCCTTTAAGTGCCCGTAAATGCCTATTTGCCGCAAAACGCCCCTGAAAGCAGCATTTTTGAGGTGTTAGGCTGTTGGTATACAGCTGCAATTAGACTTTTTTTTTAACCTGTATCCTTCCCCTCACAGATCTGTACAATGTTGTCCTCATTGCACCTGGGCATGGCTTCACCCCACACACAAGGCCCAGCCCTGCTGCAGACCGCCATTTTCACACACACGTTTCACCAGACTGCACCACAACACCCAAAACAGCAAAAAGGATTTCTTTTCTACATCCCAGGTCACAAATGTGTTCACAGAACCTCCATCCTATAAGCTGTATCCACCTACAGCGCCGATCCTCTCCACATCCCCCTCCAGTCAGCCATATACCGGTATACACAGGGGCTCATCTTTTCTGGTGTTTTTATTTCGCTCCTCTACCTAATTAATCATCTTTCCAGTGAAGCCGCACTCCTCAGCCTCTCTCGTGGGCTCCCGCCTGCTTCTAATTGCGCCTCAGTCCACGCATTTCATATGCAGAGCTGCAACTTTTAATTATTCATTAGCATTTAGATGAGGCTAGACGGGCGGCCATTTTGCTGGCCTGTGAAGCTATTGAAGTGGCTCCTCCGGTGTGTTTACAATACGGAACAACAATAAGGCAAGCCATCGTTTTACATTAAAAAGACTAAAAAAAATTAGAAAAAGGGCACCTTTAAGAAGTTGAAGCAGAAAAAGGCTAACCAAAAAAAAAATAAAAACCACACACAAGCTTTAGGCCTCATTCACACAGTATGGAGTTTTTTTCCCTCCCTAGGATGCCTTTGTGTCCAGTGAAGGGAAAACACAGCTTAAAAAATGCGCCTAAAGCCATGTCTTGCGTGTGCATTGATGCGCTTGGTGTTAATGCATTCTACTGGCCAGAATATTAATTTTTTCTGGCCATTAGAATGCATTAATGTACCTAAACGCATCTAGCGTTAAAGTGCTTTTATTCAGGATTGGTGTTTTTTTTTGCTGCCTAAATGCTCCTCTTCTGAACGTACAAGTGACTTTTTTTTTCTGCCCCTAAATCTGTTTACATTGATGTGATTTGTCACTTGTCGAATCGCAAGCCAAATTGGCCGCTATCGCCTGCAATGGCACCGTCCAAATTGGTGCGACGCCCCAAAAATAGTTTCTGTACTACTTGTGGCAATTTCAGGGGCAATTTCAATACACATCTGTGCATGAAGCCTCTCAGATGTCTTTCAAGTAGCACCTGAAATCGCACTACTTCAAGTGAAGTAGCGCGATTGCAAAGTAGCACCAATGTGAACCAGGGCTAAACTTCTATGTGTGCATGGACACATAAGCGAATATAGAGGGGCGGTTAAAATAGAAAAAAAAAAAAACACCTTGAGCCCTGGTTCACACATGTGTGCTCTGCAAAAATTGTATATGATTCGCACCACACTGCAAATCATATGCAATGCCCATGCAATGCGATTTCAGCCATGCAGATTGTATGGCTGATATCGCATTGCATTCAAGCCAAACTCGCACAGGACCCTTTTTTTGGTCCGCACCAGAATCGGATCACATGGGTGTTCATACCCATGCGATCCGATTGCTGTGCGAGTTTGCAGTTCGCACTGCGATATGAAAAGGGGGTGTCGTTAATGTATTGACACCTCCCTTCAGTTCGGATAGGGCAGTGTGAACTAGCAGTAGCAGTGTCGGGTGCGATGCGGGAACCCGTAGTGGATTCGCAGGGTTCCCGCATCGCACCTATGTGAACCGGGACTTAAAGGCAGTGCTTTTGACATCCCGTGTGCATTAGGCCTTTCAACCCAGAGTCTAATCGTTTCCAGCAATTTTTGTATATTTTGGATAGGCTTAGGAAGAGTAAATAATTCCATTAAACTTTGTCAGCCGTCTGTGACCCCTGGGGAAATGTCACCTCGCATCTTGTCCCTGTGACACCAAGGCAAGAAATGTCGGGAGCAGAGTTGTCACCAGGATAGGAAGATATTGAGTTACTAACCCTTCCCTAGTTTTTGGAAATAAGGCCCCTTTCACACAGACGTGTCCGTGTGCGGGTCCGTTTTTGCTCAGCGGGGATCCGATCTGAGAGCGGCAGATGTCAGCGGCTATGTCGCATGACAAGTCGTTCCCTGTTATTTCCAATGACTACCATTCATATCTGTATGACTTCAAGTTGTGCCAACTTCAGAGTAGTCCCTGCATTTCTTTGGTCCAACTTTGATGCAACAACCGCCATCTTATTCTCTAGGGTCGCTGCTAAAAAATAATATATAATGTTTGGGGGTCCTAAGTGATTTTCTAGCAGAAATACTGGATTTTTACTTGTAAGCAACAAATGTCAGAAAAGCATTGCCCCTTTCACACTTATGCAGCTTGTCCTGCGACTTGGGACTGCAAAGTCGCATGACAAGTCGTTCCCCATGATTTCCAATGAGTACCAATCATATCTGTGCGACTTCAAGTCAATCCCTGCATTACTTTGGTCCAACTTTGATGCAACTTGAGGTCCATAGACTTCAATGTTAAACCCTCAAAGTCTCACGCAAATCGCACCTGAATAATATAGATTTGATTTCTGTACTACTTCTGTATGACTTTGTAATATGTTTTCACTGTGCCAAAGTTGCAACAAAGCCAGACCAAAGTCGTACTGATCCCAAATTGCAGTAAAATCACGTCGCACAAGTGTGAAAGGGGCCTAAAAGTCGCACAACTTTGTCATCTCACAAGTGTGAAAGGAGCCTTATACCGCTTAAGTCCTGGTTCACACCAGTGCGACTTTGAAATTGTACGACTTTGGCCAGATTTCAAAGCCGCAGATCAGTGTGATTTGGATCAGTGCTTTGATTGTGGCTTGCCACTTCGTTTAACAGAAATCAATGCAAGTTGCAACGAAAATCGCATAAAAGTAGTGCACGAACCTTTTTTCAATGTTGCAGCGATTTGAATGGTTCCCCTTGCTGAAAATAGGGTGCGGTTTGTCACCCAATTTTGAACGCTCAATTCGCATTGGTGTGAACCAGGGCTTAGCCCTGGTTCACAATGACACGATTTGGCATGCGATTTGACATGCCAAATCGCATGAAAAATCGACGGCAATGGCACCATCCTGATCGGTGCGACGCCGCAACAATTTCAAAAAGTAGTTCTTGTTCCACTTTTTGCGATTTCCATTGACATCTTTGCAGAAACTGGCACAGGTGTCTGTGAAATTGCCGCTGAAGTCAGGACTGACATGTGGGAATGAAATGGTGCGAGTTCAGCTGAACCCACACCATTTCATTCCCACACCAATGTGAACCTAGGCTTAAACTGGGAGGGAGTCGATCGGTCAGGGTTCACACTTTAGATAAGGCTGATGACCAAACGATCGCTCCCCACCATGCCACCTTTATATAAAAACGCACAGAACAGCAATCTTACGGCAGGGAACTAGGTGCCACTGTTTGGTGCTGCTTTTTACCCAACATGGCAACCAACACAGGGCAAGTGTTTTCATAAAGGATTAGATTGTAACCTCCTGGGAGCAGGACCCCCTGATTCTGTATGGACATGTATTGTATCGGTACTGCCTGCATTAATTTTGTAATGTTGTTGGCGCTATATAAATCCTGGGAATGATGATGATGATGATGATGGACGATGTGCGATCTCTATATCCCTACAGGTACGGGAGCGTTCTCATGCAACATGTGCGTTATCAGGTCTTTATACGATCGAACATCATTCTGGGGTTTATGATCCTTTTAAAATTGAAAAAAAAAAAAATGTTGCCGGTCTTTAAAGAGCGACTTTCTGAGCCCCCCTCCCATCTCTGTATGCTGTGATGTGCTAATTAGTGACTCCGCACTATAAAGCTCCGTATAGGGAGTGTCTGATTAGATTCTGAAGCGCCATTTCCAAAACAGCCCCCACCCCTCAACGCCCTAAAGTGTAAAAACACCCCCCACCCCCCAAACTGACGTCAGCATCTCAGCCGGTCAACAATCCCACGCCAGCCTTTGTAGTATGTGACGATCACCTCTCCCATCCCCCACCAGGAGCCATGATCGCAAAAGTCACAAACTGGGACAGAAATAAAGCCGGGGCATACATGGGACAATGTAATACAGCAAATCAACTTCACACTTTTCACACTTGTGCGATGCGATTTTACAGCGATTTGGGATCAGTCCAACTTTGGTCTGACTTTGTTGCAATTTTGGCACAATGAAAACATATTACAAAGTCATACAGAAGTAGTACAGAAATCGCATCTATATTATTTAGGTGCGATTTGCATGAGACTTTGAGGGTTTAACACTGAAGTCTATGGACCTCAAATTGCATCACAGTCGGACCAAAGTTATGCAGGGACTACTTTGAAGTCGCACAGATATGAACGATACTCATTGGAAATCATGGGGAAAGACTGGTCATGCGATTTTGCAGTCTAAAGTCGCAGGACACGTCTGTGAAAGGGGCCTAAGGGCTGGTTCACACTTGTGCGATGTCAGACATCACATGTGATTCACACCACACTGGCTGTGCAGATCACATGCGATGTCTGTGTGATGCGATTTCAGCCATACAGACTGTCTGGCTGAATTTGCATCACATTCGGACCAAACTCATGCAGGACCCTTTCTTTCTCCCGTACTGGAATCGGATCGCATGGTTGTTCACACCCATGCAATCCGATTCCTGACGAAATTCACAGTTCGCACTGCAATCTGTGAACCAATCTGGGGGTGTCATTAACTTTCTATTGACACCCCCAGGGCTTGGCATAGGGCAGTGTGAACTGCCTGCCTGCCCATGATACCGATTGCTCTTTTAGGCTCCATTTACACGGGACGCTGCTTGAACTTCAACTGAACGTTTTATCTTGACAGCTATGGTCGGCCATACACGGTGCAAATTTCTTTCCTGCAACCACAGGTTGCAGAAAAGAACTTCACACGATTCCTCCATCAACACAGACCACGGTGGCAGGGGCATCCCTCCTGCTGAGCCATGGTCTGACCGGTCCCCACTGGGAGAAGACAGCGATTATCGCTAGCAGCCACTAGTGAAAATTGCAAGAGAATCCGGCAGGCTGGTTGTACCAAAGTTAATCGATCAACTTGGTACATTGAGCCTGCTCATTAACAGTTTGAATCTCGGCCAGTTAGCACCCTTTCACACTTGTACGACTTCAAAATCATGCAATTTGCATTGCGATTCAACAGTGCGACTTCATACAACTTAGGGCGTGATTTTGAAGCGATTTGGGATCAGTATGGCTTTGTTGCAACTTTAGTATATAACCAATGCTTGCAAAGTCGTACAGAAGCAGTACTGAAATTTTTATTTTATTATTTATTTCAGGTTCCTAAATAGCGCCGTCGATTTACGCAGCACTTTAATTATACATTGTACATTCACATCAGTCCCTGCCCTCAAGAAGCTTACAATCTAAGGTCCCTAACTCACATTCATACATACGAAGGCCAATTTAGACAAGAGCCAATTAACCTACCAGCATGTCTTTGGAGTCGCATCTATATTATTCAGGTGCAATTTGCATGCGACTTTGAGGGTTTAACATTGAAGTCTATGGACCTCAACTCACATGAAATTCGGACCAAAGTAATGCAGGGACTACTTTGAAGTCGGTATGACTTGAAGTCTTACATATATGAACGGTTGTCATTGGAAATCATGGGGAACAACTTGTCATGCAACTTTGGAGTCTAAAGTCGCAGGACAAGCCGCACAAGTGTACAAGGGGCTTCAAGAAGATTTTAAAAGTGTATGGCCGGCCTTCCAGGCAGGGAATGAAGTAGTTAACTGTCCCAAGGTCAGGGGAAGGCTGCACAGCACAGAGCACAATCCCGCTGTGCGCATTTTTCATGGATTTGCTAAAGCATGCAGCGGAGACCTCTGTTTTTATGTGAAGGTAACAGGTCCTCTTTAGTGTGTTGGAGAATTCTCATCAGACTCTCCTCCTACTGCAGTACAGAGGAAGGAGAAGGATCAAGCTGCTTCTCTGAGAGACGGGTAGAAGAACCCCTCGGGCCGCGCCTGGCACAGACAACTGACGTGTGTTGAGATCTTAGATTTGCAATCTCTTTGGTTTGGCAGGGAGGAGGAGGATTGCCCAATCGAAGCTCGATGGTTTTATTGACGGTTAATATGAAGCAACACTTCCAAATCCAGAGAGATCTAATCTGTTCCGTCATCGCACTTCCATTCCGTGACCTTCAAAATATCACAAGTGCTGTGACGCAGCCAGCGAGCGCGCTGCAAAATGCCTCGGCTAAATCTGTCACAATGATTCGGGCCTCAGCTAGGCCCCGCTGTGCTCATTTCCACCGCCGAGCACCGCGCTTTCATCTGAGACCTGCCCCGGGCCGGCCACGTCACTAAGAATGATCCGCGTTATTAACTCCATTCACTCGATTTTTTACAGCAAATTCACACTGAAGATAATCTTCTAATAGCAGCTGCTATATGAATACAATTATTAGGATTTTATTTATCGATCCTTTAATTAGCCGATTCTTACCATTAGCACAGACTTATTATATCATACTGAAGGTAGCCATAGACAGGCTGAGCCAGAGAATATCAATCGCTTCCCCCATCAAGACGAAACAACGTAGATGGAGGAATCTCAACTGATGACTATTGTATTCAGACAGCCACAGTGCCTGCAGCTGTCTGAATACCTGAACAGTGACCACATCTGTAAGGATGCACTCGCTGTTTGGCCAATATCCCTTGAGGCACATCTACCATATACCTGGAGAAGTAAAAAATAGCTAACAGTGTGCAGCGCTTCCGGTATAAAAGTGAATGAAGTCCCATTATGTGTGTCCATGATTGAACTACATCTTCAATGAAATCCTTCAACATTATCTCACAAAAGTGAGTACACCCCTCACATATTGGTTAATATTTTATTCTATCTTTTCATGTGACAACACTGAAGAAATGACACTTTGCTACAATGTAAAGTAGTGAGGGTACAGCTTGTATAACAGTGTAAATTTGCTGTCCTCTCTAAATAAATCAACACACAGCCATTAATGTCTAAACCGCTGGCAACAAAGTGAAAATATCCAAATTGGGCCTAATTAGCCATTTTCCCTCCCTGGTGTCATGTGACTCGTTAGTGTTACAAGGTACCAGGTGTGAATGGGGGAGCAGGTGTGTTAAATTTGGTGTTATCGCTCTCACTCTCTCATACTGGTCACTGGAAGTTCAACATGGCAAAGAACTCGGAGGATCTGAAAAAAAGAATTGTTTCTCTACATAAAGATGGCCTAGGCTATAAGAAGATTGCCAAGACCCTGAAACTGAGCTGCAGCACGGTGACCAAGAACATACAGCGGTTTAACAGGACAGATTCCACTCAGAACAGGCCTCGCCATGGTCGACCAAAGAAGTTGAGTGCGCGTGCTCAGCGTCATATCCAGAGGTTGTCTTTGGGAAATAGACGTATGAGTGCTGCCAGCATTGCTTCAGAGGTTGAAGGGGTGGGGAATCAACCTGTCAGTGCTCAGACCATACGCCGCACACTGCATCAAATTGGTCTGCATGGCTGTTGTCCCCGAAGAAAGCCTCTTCTAAGGATGATGCACAAGAAAGCCAACAAACAGTTTGCTGAAAACAAGCAGACTAAGGACATGGATTACTGGAACCATGTCCCGTGGTCTGATGAGACCAAGATAAACTTATTTGGCTTAGATGGTGTCAAGCGTGTGTGGCGGCAACCAGGTGAGGAGTACAAAGACAAGTGTGTCTACAGTCAAGCATGGTGGTGGGAGTGTCATAGTCTGGGGCTGCAGAGTGCTGCCGGCGCTGGGGAGCTACAGTTCATTGAGGGAACCATGAATGCCAACATGTACTGTGACATACTGAAGCAGAGCATGATCCCCTCTCTTCAAAGACTGGACTGTAACACACCTCCAAGACGACCACTGCCCTGTTAAAAGAAGCTGAGGGTAAAGGTGATGGACTGGCCAAATATGTCTCCAGACCTAAACTCTATTGAGCATCTGTGGGGCATCCTCAAACGGAAGGTGGAGGAGCGCAAGGTCTAACATCCACCAGCTCCGTGATGTCGTCATGGAGGAGAGGACGAGGACTCCAGTGGCAACCTGTGAAGCTCTGGTGAACTCCATACCCAAGAGGCAGTGCTGGAAAATAATGGCGGTCACACAAAATATTGACACTTTGGGCCCAATTTGGACATTTTCACTTATGGGTGTACTCACTTTTGTTGCCAGCGGTTTAAACATTAAAAGCCAGTTCACACAGGGCGATCCGACCTCAGGGGCGACTCAGCATGGCTCTGCACAGCGCGACTTCACGATTTCTGTAATCGAAGTCAATGCAAGTAGTCAGAACAAGGTTCCTTTGTTCCTTCAAAGTTGGAGCGACTCGAGTCACTCCTATTAGAATGGTTCCATTGCAATGCATGGAGGCGACTTGTCAGGCGACTCAAGTCGCCCAAGTGAACCGGCTTTAATGGATGTGTGTTGAGTTATTTAGAGGGGACAGCAAATTTACACTGTTATACAAGCTGTACACTCACTACTTTACATTGTAGCAAAGTGTCATTTCTTCAGTGTTGTCACATGAAAAGATAGAATAAAATATTTACAAAAATGTGAGGGGTGTACTTACTTTTGTGAGATACTGTATGAGAAGTCTATGTGCTTCCCAGAAAGTGAAAAATAAACAAACCAGCTGTGCCCGGAAACGATTGGTCACACACCTCGATCCAATCTATGCACTCGGCAGATAATCAATAGTAATATGCCTCTGTGCAGTTACATCACATCATAGTGTATCAGTACAATGGTGTCCATGATAGAATAAAGCACTCGATAAAAAAGCTCACCCATGGGAGCCCAAAAATGCTCATATAATGTATTTTATTTAAAAAACTGACATAAAAACAGCTGCAGCACAATACAAATTAGGCCAACGTTATGCCACAGCTCCTGCCACGAGGAAGCGGTGACGACAGCGTCAGCACGTAGACCCCCTCCGATGCATTTCGTGCTCCAGCACGTTATCAAGGGGTTCGCCTAATATAGAAGTATTCCTCTTTGCTTCATGCCCCCCAGCTGTCACATGAAAAGCTTTGTAGGGGGGGAGGGGGGGTAAGGAAAGGGGTGAATCAAAATTTCTTCATAAATTTAGGCCAATGTGTTTTCCGCTATATATTTTTGGTAACAAGAATCCCAATAAGCGTTTATATTGATTGGTTTGGGCAAAAGCTATCGCATCTGCAAACTATGGGATATATACTGGAATTTTTATACTATTAATGGCAGTGAATCAGCGACTGCGACATTGCGGTGGACATTTTAACACTGACACTTTATGGGAACCAGTGACACCAATACATTGATCAGTGCTAAAAATATGCACTGTCACTGTACTAATGACACTGGCTGGGAAGGGGTTAACATCAGGGACGATCGAAGGGCTAAATGCACGCCGCAAAACGCCAACTAATGCCAACAAACGCCAACTAATATTGTACCGGCGTTTTTTGACGCCAACGTTTTTAGGTTGAAAAATAGCAGAGGGATGATTTTTTAAAAACGCCTATTGACGCCGACGCTCACTAATGCCGATGCATAACGCCGATTTTTTTTCCTTGACGCCGGGCCCGACGTTTTGTTTATTTTTAAAGATACGCCCGTGTGTATGAGGCCTAAATGGTAAACTAAACTCTTCTATAGACAAGAGTTCAAACATTGTATCTTTTTACTTCTTTTATCAACTTGACTTGGCTCTCTGCCCAGACTCAAGTCGCTCTGACTTTAGAAAAAGATTTCTGGGGAGACTTCAGGCAACTTGCATTCACTTTTATTACAGTCAAGTCGCGCTGAGTCACCCCACAAATCGGACTCCATTAACTGCACTGAAAATCGCGGTAATGCATAATGGAGATCGCGGGGTGAATCGAGATCACGATTTTAATACGATTAATCGCGCAGCTCTAGTGTAAAGGCATTCATTCATTCCACTGGCCAGCTCATTCATTTACTTTGGCCCCTGGAATGAACGCTCAAGCATGCTGTGCACATCTGCAGTGTGCTTGGAGTGCAGATCCAGCTACACACATCGACTGTGCATACATGTTGATCCTGCCAGAAATCCAGGTGTAAGTAAACAGGGCCAATGCATTTTGTTTTCCACATAACTGACAGCAATGCTTACAACTGACATCAAGGTGTTTGTCCTCCCACACAGGGCCGGCCGTACCATGGGTCCCAGTGGGTCCATTGGACCGAGGCAGCACTTTGAGAGGGGCAGCCAATTGAACCACAGCCACCTTTCCTTCTCTTCTATTTATCCAGCAACTTGATGACCAAGATTTTTTTTTCCAGCAATTTTGTGTCACGACGACAACTGCCCCACCCGGGCCGCTCTGCCTGCCTCTATACTGCCCTTGGAATTGAACATAATGGTATGTCATATCATTTTGCATATAGACAAGGTGCTGTTGCATGTAAATCTGACTTCCTGATAAATTAAATTTTAGTTTTATTTATCATGATAGAAAAACAATGAATGTTTGGGGGCCTTTTGATGGGCATAATTTTTTTTTTTGGGGGGGCAGCATTTCATTCTTGGACCCAGGCAGCACAATGTATTGGGTCAGCCCTGCTCCCACAGGTGCTGGTGCCAGTCATCCTTCTTCTGTCCCACTGACCACCAATACTGGGCATTCCCCCTTCCCACTGATGACGGACATTTTTTCCATTCACTGACCACCGGCACCACCAGGCCATGGTTTCTATGCACTGACTCATCTTTCCACTCCACAGATGAGACGCTCCGATTTCCACTGATGCTGAAGACATTTTCCTTCCACCGATCAGCAATATAAAGGGCCCTATCATACGTCCTACTGACTGCTGCACTCTAGACCAGTGTTTCTCAACTCCAGTCCTCAAGTACCCCCAACAGGTCATGTTTTCAGGCTTTCCATTATTTTGCACAAGTGATTTGATCAGTTTCACTGCCTTAGTGTTTACCACAGCCGTTTCATCTGAGGGAAATTCTGAAGACATGACCTGTTGGGGCGCCTTGAGGACAGGAGTTGAGAAACGCTGGTATGCTGCACCTGTACATTTTAGTCCCAGCACAAAGAACAGCGCAAAAGGTTCACTTACGCTGAATTCACACCTGAGCGTGTCGTTTTCAGGCAGAAAGTCGCGTGATTTTGCCGCGATTTTGTATAGGTCAAAAGGTCACCAATGTAAAAAGCAGAAAAACACCCAAATCAGCCTGAAAAAATACTTCCAGAGCTTGTTTGAGCTTCAGGCGGCCTGGAGTGGAGATGTGAATCATCTCCATAGAGCAGGGATATGCAATAAGCGGACCTCCAGATGTTGCAGAACTACAAATCCCATGAGGCATAGCAAGACTCTGACAGCCACAAGCATGACACTCAGAGGCAGTGCGACTTGCGCATGTGCAGTGAGCGCCCGGCTTTGAAGCCAAAGCCGGGTGCCCACACTTGTGATGCCAGTGCCACCAAGGGGAGGGGGAGACGAGTGAGCTGTCGGGCGGCCGCATTGCTGGAGCGAGGGACAGGTGAGTGGCCGATTGTTAAAAGTCAGCAGCTACACTTTTGGTAGCTGCTGACTTTTAACTGGGTGGAACTCCGCTTTAAGGCCCATACACTTGGTAAAATGATTGGCCTCAAATTGTCGTACGACAGCCTGTCCTCTAATAATCCAACCGTTAGTACGCTCCATTCAACAGCTGATTTTCAATTATCATCCAACAAAAGTTGTATGAGCCGACTAGAAAACTTTTGTCTGCTGACAAGGTGTCGTCTGATTTTCGGCTCATCTGTACAGAAGTTGGACAAACAAAAGTTGTAAGTACAAACACGCATTCTCAGAACCCAGGAACGAGCCGGAAGTGTTCGGTCGTGTAAACACGAAATTAGCGGAAGGGGTAAGGGTGACGCATGAAACTTCCTCTTTATACGCTCGTAGCACGTAACTACGTTTGCATTTGTTGAACAATAAATATACTCCCGTCGGTACGCTAGATAAAATCACGGACAGACGATTTTGGGAAAAGTTGGATGTGCAGTCGTACGATAATCGCAGCGTGTGTACGAGCCTTAAGCCATCATCGCAGCAAGACGCTCTGCATTTAGGACGCGCTCAATGTGCCCTGAATGCTGGGCATCGCTGCGCATGTGCAGTGACATCATAGGCTACAGCCAATAGGAATATCTCCTAAATGGCGCAAGTTTAGAAGATATTCACCGTACCTACAGGTAAGGTTTAGGCTACTTTCAAACTGATCAGATTTTCTTCCATTTCTGCGTTATAAAAAGCAGAAGAAAAATGCATGCTCATTAGGCTGGGTTCACACTGTCGCACGGAGCGGCTCCCCATTCACTGTTTCAGATCCGATTTCAGTCCAAATGTTTGGCTGAATTTCGACCTGAAACAACCCAGAAGACGCACAGGACTCCTGTGCAAATCGCACCGGAGCCTCTCCAGAGATGAGTGAACAGACTTCATAGAGAGCCGGTCACAATCTCCTGACATGCGAATTGGATGCGGAGAAACCCTCATCCGATTCGCATTAGTGTGAACCCAGCCTTAAACCTTGGAACTCTTCACACTGGTCAGTTGTGGGTCCATAGCGGTTTTTAAAGTCCCGCTTGCTGCATCTTTTGGGCAAGTTTGGTGCAGTAAAAAAATGCACCCCGCCCCATCCCCCCCCCCCCAAAATGGAAAACAATAAAAACACGTCAAATCTGCAACAAAATGCACCCAGAGTTTTGTTTTCGAGTCACATGTTCTTTTTTTTTCACTGGTGCAAAATGTACCGGAAACACTCAAAAAGCAGGAGAGCAGCGTGAAAATCTTACTGTAAGGCCTCATGTACGCTGCTGCTGGTAAACGGAAGTTTTGAAGCATGTGGGTGTTTTTTTCAGCTGCCCCTGAACTTTCCACTATGTTACCTTACCAGTACATGTACACAGGGTCGTTTAAGGTTGTTTCCAGGTAGTTTGGAGGCTTTTTTTGGAATGCAAAAAAATGGGTTCGGACGCCAGTTGAGAGGCATTCGAAACCCCAAACAGCTTGTAAACGCCGCTAAACACGTTAACTCGCGTCTAGGACCATTTTCATGAAAAAAAAATATATATATATATATATATTTTTTTTTTTTAAACGCTCCTAGATGCGAACGTGGCAAAAAGCCGCTAAACATGGCATGCAAAAAGCGGGAAAACCGTTGTTTTAGATGCCGGCATCTAACTGTCAAAAAAATCATTCAGGGGAGGTTGAAATAGCGTCCCATGTAAATGGAGCCGAAGGCTCCTTTCACACTTGTGTGATGCCATTTTGCCGAGATTTCGGATCAGTACAACTTTGGTCCAACTTAGTTGCAACTTTGGCACAATGAAAACATATTACAAAGTCGTACAGAAATAGTACAGAAAACGCATCTATATTATTCAGGTGCAAATTGCGACTTTGAAGGTTTAACATTGAAATCTATGGACCTCACGTTTCATCAAAGTTGGGCCAAAGTTATGCAGGGACTGCTTTGAAGTCGGCATGACTTGAAGTCGCACAGATATGAACGGTACTCACTGGAAATAATGGGGAACGACATGTCATGCGACTGCAGTCCCAAATCGCAGGACAAGTTGCATAAGTGTGAAAGGGGCATAAGGCTAATCGAGCATAGCTTTGTTTACAGGTAGGTAGATTAAAAAAAAAAAAATCCCTGTAAGGGCCAGTTCACACCTAGGCGATTTGCGATCCGACTTGTGTCGCCCCAATTCGCCTGACATCAGAAATCCCATTGGAATGAATGGAGCCGTCTTAATATGCGCTACTCAAGTCGCTCCGACTCCAAGGCGATTTCAAAAAAGGTTCCTGTACTATTTCAAAGCAACTCCTAGGTGATTTGAGCCCATAGAAGTCAATGGAAGTCGCTTCCAAGTCGGATCACCATCTATGAAGAAGTGACTTTGAAGCGACTTTACAGGAAAAAGAAAATAATTTTTTAAGGCAACCCCCCCTCCCTCTCTTCGCTGAGAGAGAGTCGCCTGGCATAGAGGTCGCTTCAGGCCACGTTGTAATGCCCAAAGTAGCTCTGAAGTCTCTTTCAAACCGCTTTCGAATCCCTTTCAAATCGCCTAGCAAAGTCGGATCGCCTAGGTGAGAACCGAGCCTAAAAGAGGCGTTTCTTTTTTTTTTTTTTAAGACTCCATGCACACTGAAGCTGATAAACAACCGTTTATGGGCATTTTTTTTAACAGCCCATAAATGCCCCTTTATGTTATCCTGTGTGTCCCTGCACACGGGCGTTTATTGTCGTTTAACAGCAGTGGCGTTTACGGGCTGTTATCTGAACGCCCTGAATTGGCGTTCAAGAGTCGTTCTTCTGACCACAAAAAATGCTGGAAGCTGATAAATGCTCAAAAAGGCTATTGCATTAACGCTGATAAAAGTTAAACTCACTACAAAGCTACTGACGTTTTTAGATGTTTTATTTAACATCCTGTGTGCATGGAGCCTAACGAGGAAGTAAAGTCTTTAATAATAAGGCTTGCCTATAGGTACTGTAAATCTCTCCTAGCACTGTTTAGGAGATATTTACTATATACGCCACCATTGGCACATGTGCTCTGAAAAAACGCCCGCCCGTGCCATATCCTCAGGACCCTGTGCCGTGACCGGCGGCTCCTACGTGGGTGCGCGAGATAGACGTCATCGCAGCTCCGGCCAATCACAGCGCCAGAGCCCGTGAACCCGGAAGAAACACCGGGGAAGATGATAGCCGTCTCAGCAGTGTGCGGGCATCGCTGCAGGGCTTCGATCTAAGATAGGTATTTTATAATGAGCTAGTATACCTTTGCCTTACGAGGGGGGGTTTAAGGTAATCAAGTTTACAACCTCTTTAAGCCCAGGGGCTCACGCACGCAGAGTTTAACCACTTGCCGACCAGCCGCCGCAGTTATACTGCAGCAGGTTGGCTCGGCTGTGCGAATCACCGTAGGTGTACGTCAGGTGCCTTCACAGCAATGCGTTGGCACAGGCACACACCCATTCGCCAACGGTGGAGCCAATCAGCAGGTCCGGTGGACAATGACTGCCAGCCACCCGCGATCGCTCCAGAGAGAGACAGAACGGGGATCTGCCAGTGTAAACAAAGCAGATCCCCGTTCTGTCAGGGGAGTAGACTGAGATCGTCTGTTTCTAGTGATCAGGAGCAGCGATCGCTCTCTACTCCGTCAGTCCACTCCCCCCTCAGTTAGAAACACCTCCCAGGGAACACATTTAGCCCTTTGACACCCCCTAGTGTTAACCCCTTCCCTGCCAGTGACATTTACACAGTAATCCTTGGCCATTTTTAGCTCTGATCACTGTATAAAATGTCATTGGTCCCAAAAAAGTGTCCAATCTGTCCGCCGCAATATCGTAGTCCCGATAAAAATCGCAGATCACCACCATTACTAGTAAAAAAAAATTATAATAAAAATGCCATAAATCTATCCCCTATTTTATAGACGCTATAACTTTTGCGCAACCCAATCAATATACGCTTATTGGGATTTCTTTTACCAAAAATATGTAGAAGAATATATATCGGCCTAAACTGAGGAAGAAATTTGTTTTTTTTTGGATATGTATATATATATATTTTTTTTTTTTTTAATTTTCATTCTTTTTTTTTTTGTTTATAGCTCAAAAAATAAAAGCCGTAGAGGTAATCAAATACCACCAAAAGAAAGCTCTATTTGTGGGGAAAAAAAGCACAACCGCGCAATTGTCCGTTAAAACGACGCATCGCCGTATCGCAAAACACGGCATGGTCAGGAAGCGGGTAAATCCTTCCGGGGCAGAAGTGGTTAAAATTTACCTCTTTTACAGGCAATTTTTTTTCCAGCCTGTAAAAGCACCTCTGTTAGTCTACACGCACATAGGCCGAACACAACCATCACCAGTGCGCTCAGGAGAGAGCAGAATAAAAATGCTTGAGACGCCTAAATGCTAGAAGCGTTCAGGGCTGGCCCAAGACATTGTGCTGCCTGGGCCCAAGAATGAAATGCTGTGCCCCCCCGAAAAAAAAAAAATCATGCCCACCAAAAGGCCCCCACATCCATTATTTTATAGCATGATAATTAAAACTAAAATTAAATTTATCAGGAAGTCAGATTTACATGCAACAGCACCTTGTCTATATGCAATATTGTATTACTTACCATTATGTTCAATTCCAAGGGGTGGGCTAGGGCAGTATAGGGGCAGGCTAGGGCAGTATATGGGCAGGCTAGGGTAGTATATGGACAGATTGGGGCAGGCAGGGGTAGTATATGGACAGGCTAGGGTAGTATATGGACAGATTGGGGCAGGCAGGGGTAGTATATGGACAGATTGGGGCAGGCAGCGGTAATATATAGTCAGGCTAGGGCAAGTATAGGGGCAGGAGGAGCGGCCCGGGGGGCAGTTGTCGTCATGACACAAAACTGCTGGAAAAAAAATCTTGGTCGTCAATATGCTGGGTAAATAGAAGGAGAGGCGGCTGTGGTTAAATTTGCTGCCCCTCTCAGAGTGCTGCCTGGGTCCCACTGGGACCCATGGTAGGGCCGGCCCTGGACATGTTGGGGCGTTAATGCATTCCAATGGGCAAAACAATTTATTATTGGCCACCGGAATCCATTAACGCTCAAAATGCATCTAAAGGCGTGCGCAAAACATGGCTATAAGTCCATTTTTTTAAGCAGCTGTTCTGCCAGGAGTAAAGGGGTCCGGAGGGGATGGGATAGGCCTACCGCTTATATTACATGCCAGTGATTGGATGTCAGCATACAAGATGTAAAATAGATTTGTCTGCTAAAAGAAAAAAAAACAAAACAAAAAAAAAAAACACACAACCCACACACAACGGCACGGCGCCTTCCTTCAGTAAGAGCGTGAAAACCCTGAACGATTTGCGCTCATCTTCCCCTGAAAGCCCATCCTGCTTAACAACGATCACCACGTCACAAAGCTGAAAGTGGTATAAAAATAAAGCTAAAACCTAACCCGCCGAGCACAAAAGGCCAAGTTTAATGAGTAAACGCACAAGGATTGAGTCCAGTAAACCGTCAGAGGCGCTCGGCGCGCTGCACAGGAAGTCACTTGACCAATGAACTGCGCTTTCATGCTGCGAATGCCAGGAAGGTCCCACATGACAAATCCCTTCCCTGCCAGAAAAGCCGGCAGGACCATATGCTGCAGCGTGGAAAAATACTGATTAAATGCTTTCTTTTTTTTTTTCCTGTCCTCGTTAAAGAGCCGCAATGAATCTCTTCCGATTGCTGCATTTCCAGGATTCGCCCTTAGATATCCTGAATGTGAATCCTCGCTATCTCCACAGGCGGAGCGGCAGCCATTTTGTCTCCTGAGAGGGCCCATTCACTATGTAGCATAGGGATGAAGTCCTCATTGCAGTGTGAGGGGACTTTTGAAAAGGATTCCGTCACTGTGGCCAAACACAGCAGAGACAGGTTCTCTACACTGGCAGACATATTGCCCCTTTACCCTGACCTAATCCATCTCACCCTTCCCCCTCCACCAACGTGTATTTACCTCAATGTGATCACAGCGCCCGGTGTTTGTTTCCATCCCAGCCATCTCCCACCTCAGGACAAGGCCCCATAGAAGTCAGTGCACAGCCTGGAGAGTGAGAGGTGAGGCACTGGATGTCATCATCACCAGAGGCCACCGCCACCGCATGAAGGCAAGTATGCGTCTCTGGAGGGGGGAGTTCGCTTCGGTTAGAGCAACGGGGCAAAAACTATAAGAGCACTTTGTCAGAAAGTTCACTTTTAGGCCTCATACACATGGACGTTTTTTGACGCTGGCGTTTTCTGGCGTTTTTTTTGCAGCTCTCCATGTTAGTCAATGGCCCCATAAAAACGTTGGTGTTTTTGAGCTGTAGATGGCGTCGGCGTTAGTGAGCTGAAAGTAGAACCCACGGCCATCGCGTTCTGAGGCTGTAACGTTTTGGCGTTTTTTCACGCCGATGCCACAAAACGCCAGCTAATATTTTACCGGCGTTTTTTGACGCCAACGTTTTTAGGTTGAAAAATAGCAGAGGGATGATTTTTTTTTAAAAACGCCTATTGACGCCGACGCTCACTAACGCCGAAAAATGCAGATTTTTTTTCCTTGACGTCGGGCCCGACGTTTTGTTTATTTTTAAAGATACGCCCATGTGTATGAGGCCTTAATATACCCCTCCTCCGCTGATTCCCTCAGGTATGGGGGGGTACATCGGATCCTTTTCCCTTCCTCCCAGGATGAAGTGCTTCCATCTGAATGGCCAATCAGCAGGCCTGTAAGCCTGATGTGTAAGCTCCGACACAGCGATCATTAATACAGTGTAAGCTCCGACACAGCGATCATTAATACAGTGTAAGCTCCAACATAGAGATTATTAATACAGTGTCAGCTCCAACACAGCAATCATTAATACAGTGTAAGCTCCGACACAGCGATCATTAATACAGTGTCAGCTCCAACATAGAGATCATTAATACAGTGTCAGCTCCAACACAGCAATCATTAATACAGTGTAAGCTCCAACATAGAGATCATTAATACAGTGTAAGCTCCGACATAGAGATCATTAATACAGTGTCAGCTCCAACACAGCAATCATTAATACAGTGTAAGCTCCAACACAGCAATCATTAATACAGTGTAAGCTCCAACACAGCAATCATTAATACAGTGTAAGCTCCAACACAGCAATCATTAATACAGTGTAAGCTCCGACACAGCAATCATTAATAAAGTGTAAGCTCCAACACAGCAATCATTAATACAGTGTAAGCTCCAACACAGCAATCATTAATACAGTGTAAGCTCCAACACAGCCATCATTAATGCTATGTAAGCTCCAACACAGCAATCATTAATACAGTGTAAGCTCCAACACAGCAATCATTAATCCTGTGTAAGCTCCAACACAGCAATCATTAATACAGTGTCAGCTCCAACACAGCAATCATTAATACAGTGTAAGCTCCAACATAGAGATCATTAATACAGTGTAAGCTCCGACACAGCGATCATTAATACAGCGTAAGCTCCGACACATCGATCATTAATACAGTGTAAGCTCCGACACAGCAATCATTAATACAGTGTAAGCTCCGACACAGCAATCATTAATACAGTGTAAGCTCCGACACAGCAATCATTAATACAGTGTAAGCTCCAACACAGCAATCATTAATACAGTGTAAGCTCCGACACAGCAATCATTAATAAAGTGTAAGCTCCAACACAGCAATCATTAATACAGTGTAAGCTCCAACACAGCAATCATTAATACAGTGTAAGCTCCGACATAGAGATCATTAATACAGTGTAAGCTCCAACATAGAGATCATTAATACAGTGTAAGCTCCAACATAGAGATCATTAATACAGTGTAAGCTCCAACATAGAGATCATTAATACAGTGTCAGCTCCAAGATAGAGATCATTAATCCCGTATAAACTCCAACACAATCATTAATACAGTGTCAGCTCCAACACAACGATCATTAATACAGTGTAAGCTCCAACACAGCGATCATTAATGCTATGTAAGCTCCAACACAGCAATCATTAATACAGTGTAAGCTCCAACACAGCCATCATTAATGCTATGTAAGCTCCAACACAGCAATCATTAATACAGTGTAAGCTCCAACACATCAATCAGTAATCTTGTGTAAGCTCCAACACAGCAATCATTAATACAGTGTCAGCTCCAACACAGCGATCATTAATACAGTGTAAGCTCCAACACAGCAATCATTAATACAGTGTAAGCTCCAACATAGAGATCATTAATACAGTGTAAGCTCCGACACAGCGATCATTAATACAGCGTAAGCTCCGACACATCGATCATTAATACAGTGTAAGCTCCGACACAGCAATCATTAATACAGTGTAAGCTCCGACACAGCAATCATTAATACAGTGTAAGCTCCGACACAGCAATCATTAATACAGTGTAAGCTCCGACACAGCGATCATTAATACAGTGTAAGCTCCGACACAGTGATCATTAATACAGTGTAAGCTCCGAAACAGCGATCATTAATACAGTGTAAGCTCCAACATAGAGATCATTAATACAGTGTAAACTCCAACATAGAGATCATTAATACAGTGTAAGCTCCGACACAAACTGACACAAAAGAATTACCCTTCATAAGCTCATTCACGAACCAACACCTCAGTCATTAGCCCCTTTAAATTCTGACATGTATCCACATGAAAACAATTAACCCCGTGTAAACTGCGACACAACGACCATTAACCCTGCGTAAGCTGGGACACAGCGATCATTAACCCCGCGTAAGCTGCGACACAGCGACCATTAACCCCATGTAAGCTCCAGACACTGCAACCATTAAGCCCGTGTAAGCTCCAGACACTGCGACCATTAACCCCGTGTAAGCTCCAGACACAGCGACCATTAACTCTGTGTAAGCTCCAGACGTCACAGACCTCGAATATGCCCCAATTACTAGCTATACACACCTCGAATGTGTCCCAATTACCAGCGACACAGACCTCGAATGTGTCTCAATTACCAGCGACACAGACCTCGAATGTGCCCCAATTACCAGCGTCACAGACCTCGAATGTGCCCGAATTACCAACGTCACAGACCTCGAATGTACCCCAATTACCAGCGACACAGCGTCGAATGCGCCCCAATTACTAGCGACACAGGGTCGAATGCGTCCCAATTACCAGCAACACAGCGTCAAATGTGCCCCAATTAACAAAAGTACACCTATGTACAGTCTTAAATT
>BLSH010489606.1:74800-89081 GCA_018402905.1 Glandirana rugosa
CACAGACCTCGAATGTGCCCCAATTACTAGCTACACAGACATCGAATGTGTCCAATTACCAGCGACACAGACCTCGAATGTGTCCCAATTACCAGTGACACAGACCTCGAATGTGCCCCTATTACTAGCTAACACAGACCTCGAATGTGCCCCAATTACTAACGACACAGACCTCGAACGTGCCCCAATTACCAGCATCACAGACCTCGAATGTGTCCCATTACCAGCGACACAGAACTCGAACGACCATTAACCCCGTGCAAGCTCCAGACACAGCAATCATTAACCCCGTGTAAGCTCCAGACACAATCGATCATTATCCCCGTGTAAGCTCCAGACACAGTGACCATTAACCCTGTGTAAGCTCCAGACACAGCGACCATTAACCTGTGTAAGCTACAGACACATCGATCATTAACCCCGTGTAAGCTCCAGACACAATCGATCATTATCCCCGTGTAAGCTCCAGACACAGTGATCATTAACCCTGTGTAAGCTCCAGACACAGTGATCATTAACCCTGTGTAAGCTCCAGACACAGCGACCATTAACCTGTGTAAGCTACAGACACATCGATCATTAACCCCGTGTAAGCTCCAGACACAGCGACCATTAACCTGTGTAAGCTCCAGACACAGCCGCCATTAACCCTGGGTAAGCTTCAGACACTGCAACCATTAACCCCGCTTAACTTCCAGGACACAGCCATCATTAACCCCGTGTAAGCTGCGACACAGTGACCATTAACCCCATCCTGTGTAAGCGCCAGACACAGCGATCATTAACCCCGTGCAAGCTCCAGACACAGCGCTCATTATCCCCGTGTAAGCTCCAGACAAAGCGATCATTAACCCTGTGTAAGCTCCGACACAGGGACCATTACTCTGTGTAACCTCCAGACACTACGACCATTAACCAGTGTAAGCTCCAGACACAGCGATCATTAACCCCGTGCAAGCTCCAGACACAGCGACCATTAACCTGTGTAAGCTCCAGACACAGCAATCATTAACCCTGTGTAAGCTCCAGACCCTGCCGCCATTAACCCCGTGTAAGCTCCAGACACTGCAACCATTAACCCCGCATAAGCTCCAGACACAGCGATCATTAACCCCGTGCAAGCTCCAGACACAGCGATCATTAACCCCGTGCAAGCTCCAGACACAGCGATCATTAACCCCGTGTAAGCTCCAGACAAAGCGATCATTAACCCAGTGTAAGCTCCCGACAAAGCGATGATTAACCCTGTGTAAGCTCCAGACACTACGACCATTAACCAGTGTAAGCTCCAGACACAGCGATCATTAACCCCATGTAAGCTCCAGACACAGTGATCATTAACTTCTGTACAACCTGAGTGTCCATACTTGGGTCAAACTTCGACTGATCTCTGCTTAATCAACTGAATTTCGATCCATGTATGGCTAGCTTTAGCTGGAGTTTGGCTTTTATTTGTTAGTGTATCTAAATCGACTAGTACATCTAGCAACCCCCACCCAGACTGACAATGCAGCAGTCCAAAAAGGTGCCCCCTGTGATCCTTCAGGTGAAAACAGATGGAAAAAAGCCTAAAAAATAAAATAAATGCAGGCACTTCATCAAAATGATTGGGAGGCTGCAATATATTCCATTTTTGGGTTTCATACCGCTTTAAGGCCATGTGTGCCAATGGGCTTTTGTTCATGTCTGGATGCCATTCTCAAGCCACACACAAGTCTATGGGAATGCAGAAGCGGGTTAAAGCAGGTCAGAAGATATCACCAGCAGGTAAGAGTGAGACCACCACCATGTCCTGGTGGAAGACGCTCATTTCTTTGGGTGGGGACGCAGACTTTGGTGGGGAAATCTAACCACTTAGTGCTCCAGAGACAAGAGATGGACAGACGATTCAACCTCTTGGTGCCCAGCCAAAATGGACGTCCATGTTGGGTAGAGTGGGCCATCAATATACAGACAACCAGATGACTTCTGGGAGTGTGGCGATAGGATATCACCCCGGCAGCGGGTGAAGCACATCAAGCAGAGCCGGGCTTGTCCTAAATTGTCTTCCAATGCAGATACAGCTCAGGGAGAATTCCAGGGAAGAAATGTACCATGCAGAGGGAACCACCAATGCCGAGCTCTGACACATGGCCTCCTAACCAAGTCATCTTCAGGGTAATCAGAGACTCATCAGATGATATAAAGCTGGTTTTAGGTCTCACTAACATTACCATTCATACCTTTCCATCCCAGTGACCGGGTGCTGAGAGGTACAGGAAGCAAACCTTGCTAGAGGTAACCACAACTCTATGTAAAGATGCAGGTCTGGAACTTCCATCCCTTTTTCACTGTTGTGTATTTTACCTGTGACACCACTTCTGGCATTTGTGCTCTGGTGTCACCAAACCAAAAGCAACAGAAAACACACACAAAGCAAATCATCTACAGAGATTCTAACCCTCCCGTGACTAGGTTTTGGCTGAAGTTGGGCTTTAAAGCTCAACTGAGTTGTCAGTTTAACCACTTAAGGACCGGAAGGATTTCCAGCTTTAGGACCGGAGCCCTTTTTGCGATTCGGCGATGCGTCGCTTTAACTGACAATTGCGTGGTCGTGCGACGTTGTACCCAAACGAAATTTGCGTCCTTTTTTTCCCACAAATAGAGCTTTCTTTTGGTGGTATTTGATCCCCTCTGCGTCATTTCTGATCGCCGCTATAAACAAAAGAAGAGCGACAATTTTGCAAAAAAACACAAATTTCTTACTTTTTGCTAAAATACAAATCCAAAAAAAAAAATATAAAAAAAAATTTTTTTTCACCGTTTTTGGCCGATTTATATTCTTCATCATATTTGCGATAAAAAAAATCGCAATCGGCGTTTATTGATTGGTTTGCGCAAAAGTGGTCGCGTTTACGGATGATGAGAATTCATTTTTGGGGTTTTTATTTATTTTTTTTTTTTTCCTAATAATGGCGGCGATCTGCGATTTTTAGCGGTACTGCAATATTGGGGCGGACATGTCGGAACATTTTGACACTTTTTTGGGACCATTGGCATTTATAAAGCGATCAGTGCTATAAAAATGCACTGATTACTGTGTAAATGCCATTGGCAGTGAAGGGGTTAACCTGCAGGGGGCGCGCTAAGGGTTAACTATGTTCCCTGGGCGTGTTCTAACTGTATTGGGGCTTGCCTAGCTGGGGAAGGGAAGTTATCACAGCCTTCACATACAGGAAGGTTGTGATCACAGCCCTTCCCCCTCACACAGAGCGGAGGTCCGTGTTTACATGCACGGACCTCCGCTCCTTCACTCCGGGGGGGGCATCGCGGGTGGCCGGCGGCAATCGAAGCCGCCGCACCCGCTCCCCGGCCCTCCCCGGACACAGTGAGCGCGCGGGCGCGCCTCCGGCGGCGCGCGCGCGCTCACTGTGCGCGATCTGGCGGCCGCCGTCGTATGACGGCGTTTTGCCTTACAGAGCCACTTTGCCGCCGTCAATCTCCGATCGGCAAGTGGTTAAAAGGACAAGTTCACTTTAAAGTGGTTGTCAAGTCATGAAAACCACTTTAAACTACAGGCTTACCTGTTAGGTCCCTGGTATATCTTCTAAACTTGCACCGTTTAGGAGATATTCCCTGTATTTGCATGTGCCGACGTCATCGGCGCAGTGAAGAAACGGCCCGGTCGTAAGAGTGCCGTAAATGACAACTCCCATGCGCATGCGCGGGAGTGACGTCAGCACGGCTGCTGCCAATCACAGCACTGGAGTCCACGCTGTGATTGGTCGGCGCCCAGGATCCCGTCACAGCGGTGCTCAGGGACCGCTGCTACAGCGTCAATCTAAGGTAAGCATTTCATAATGAGCTAGTATGCGGCGCATACTAGCTCATTATGCCTTTTTCTTGCAGGTGTTTTATTTTTTTTTAAAAGACTTGACAACCACTTTAACCACTTGAACTCCGGAAGGTTTTACCCACTTCACGACCAGGCCATTTTTTTGCTATTCAGCACTACACTGCGCTAACTGGTAATTGCTTGGTCATGCAGCACTGTACCCAAATTAAATTGATATCACTTTTTTTCACACAAATAGAGCTTTATTTGGTATTTGAAAACCACTGGGTTTTTTTATTTTTTGCAATATAAACAAAAAAAAAAAAAAAAACACCAAAAATTTGGAAAAAAAACATATCCAATAAAATCAACTTTCTTAATACGTTTTAGGCCAAAACGTATTCTGCTACATGTCTTTGGTAATATATAGAAGTATTATATATTAATTGATTTGTGTGAAAGTTCTAACGCCTACAAACTATGGTATATATACACTGGAAATTTTCATTTAATTCATTTTTTTTTTATACGATTAGTGGCGGTGATCAGCGACCTATAGCGGGGCTGTGACAATGGCATCACCAGTGACACCAATACAATGATTATACTATACACGGGCGCTGTGCTAATGACACTGGCTGGGAAGGGGTTAACATCTCGGGGTAATCAAGGGGTTAACGGTGTGCCCAACAATGTGCATCATGTGCTGCTTTTTAGTAAATATCTGTTCCTTCTCCCTGCTTTGCAGGACAGAGGGACATCTCTGCGGGACAGAGATGAGAGTTGCTCTTTAGGCTACATACACACAGGCATTTCAAAAATCGAGCTGTAAAAAGTTAGTACCGACACCAGGAAAAAAGCAGCGTTAAAAACGCAATTTTTATCAGCGTTTTGCATCGGCGTCAATGCGCGTTTTTCAGCGCTAGATTTCAGTGGCGTTTCTCTGCCTCTATTCAAAATCAATGGTCCCCAATGGGAGCCCATTGATTTGAATAGAAGTGGCACCAGAAGTCGGATCATGATGATCCGACTTGCGGTGTGACTTGTGTGCTGAGGATCTTGAAGGGGAACCCCCGCAAAAATTAAGAAAAAAAAAATTGCGTAGGGTCCCCCCAAGAGATACCAGATCCTTCGGTCTGGTATGGATTTAAAAGGGGGCCACACCAAAAAACATTGTAGGCCCCTCCCTAAATCCATACCAGACCCTTATTCGAGCACGCAGCCTGGAAGGCCAGGAAAGGGGGTGGGGACGAGCGAGTGCTCCCCTCTCCCTCTCCTGGACCATACCAGGCCGCATGCCCTCAACATGGGGGGGATGGGTGCTTTGGGGCAGGGGGGCCCTGTGCCCACACCCCAAAGTACCTTGTCTCCATGTTGATGAGGACAAGGGCCTCTTCCCGACAACCCTTGCTGTTGATTGTCAGGGTCTTGAGCGGGAGCTTATCGGAATCTGGAAGCCCCCTTTAACAGGGGGCCCCCCAGATCCCGGCCCTCCAACCTATGTGAAGGAGTATGGGGTACATTGTACCGCTACCCATTCACCTAAAAAAAAGAAAAAAAAAAAAAACACACTACACAGCTTTTTAAAATATTTTAATTAATCAGCTTTGGCGTCTTCAATCTTCTGCTCTTTTGCCACTGTCTTCTCCCTCTGCTCTTCTTCCCATATTGACACAACGCGATCTCCCGGACTAATGGTGTATCCGCGCTCTGCATTGCCTTATATTGGCATGGGGTAGGAACACCCGCTGATGTCATCAGGAGACCCAGCCCCCGTATGACGTCATTCCCCATCATGCCTCGGGCAGTGTCTAAACAAGGGGGTGGGGCCTCTGAATGACGTCAGTGGGTGGCCCCACCCCATGCCAATATAAGTCAATGCAGAGTGCGGATACACCATTAGTCCGGGAGATCGCGTTGTGTCAACATGGGAAGAAGAGCAGAGGGAGAAGACAGCAGCAAAAGAGCAGAAGACCGAGCAGAAGATATAAGACCCAGCAAAAGAGCAGGAAAAAGAAGACCCCGGAGAGGGGAGAAGATGCCGGAGCCGATTTAATGAAATATTTTTAAAAACCTGTGTAGTGTTTTTTTTTTTACACTTTTTTTTTCAGGTGAATGGGTAGAGGTATAATGTACCCCATATTCATTCACATAGGGTGGGGGGAAGGGGGCTTCCAGATTCCGATAAGCCAAGGCCCGCAGACCCACGACAACCAACGGCCAGTCAGGGTTGTCGAAGAGAGGCCCTTGTCCTCATCAACATGGGGACAAGGTGCTTTGGGGGCATCCATCAAGTAGTTAAAAATAAATAAATGCACTTTTTTTTGCAGGTAAAAAAATAAAAGAATCATCATAATATATATATTTGCCTGTGCAAATGAGGGCTTGAGAGAGTAAAAAAGAAAAAAAAAAAAAGTTATAAATAAAAGAAAAAATAAAATAAATAAATAAAAAAAAAAGTCTGCAGAGCATTGCACCCGTAATCAGCAGACAGCGGGTGCAAATGCCAGGCTCCTGTAGACACTCATTACAGCTGCCTACCATATGGGATGCACAGGTGTTTGGTGCATCCGCATCCCGCAACGTAGTGGCTACGTGGACATCGATGCTGGCCCCAATTCCACAGTCATGCGGGTACAAGTCCCTGAAAGCACACTGAGTTTGGGGATGGGCGCCCGCACAGATGCCACATTGGGAGCAGCGCCTGTGTCCGTTCGGCCGCTGTGTCCCAACAAATGGGAATGCCTGCATGCGAATGTGCAAAAACACCTGTGCATCCCGTGCGGGCAAAGACAGCCCTTCGCATTGATGGACTGTGCGCATGAGCATGCCTGTGCAAATGAGGACATGAGGGAGTAGAAAAAAAAAAAAAAAAAGTTAAAAATAACAAAAGAAAAAATAATATAAAAGATTTAATAGGCCCATCAGGTTCACTGTACAGATCAGGTAAGGGTAACTAATGACCCCACACTACGCTGTCAGCTGGTTTGCGAAGACTTGTAATTTTCAGTTCTCAGACTGCGCTTGGTTGGCCCCTGGAGCAGACAACGCTATTTACTGTACAACCCGTTTGTCACCTACAGCCAAGTAGTAGTTTCCAGGACCTTTCATCAGTAACAGGACCTGGCCGGCTGTAATACGAACACAGCAAAAAAAAAAAAAAAAAACCACACACGCTCAAACTGCAACGCTCCTGGCAGCCCCCCCCATAGAGCCAAGGAGGGGGTAATATTTCTATTTCTCAATAACCATCACCAGCCCACCAATTTTCTCAGTAATCAGCTCTGGTGTGCAAACACCCCTCTGGATGGTCAAATGGCCAATCAACGCACACAGCGTCTCCTCCAAAGTGAAAATTGCTTTTCAGAACGCCACTCACAGCAAGCAATGGAGGAAATTGTTTAACAGATTACAGGATCCAGTGACGGGCAATTCCCAGCTTACATAGGAATGAGTGCAGACTGCGCATACGATCGCCTCTGCTACTCTGCATTCGGAAAACCCAGGACAATCTCATATATGGCGTAAAGATGGAAAAACAAAAAACAGGCGCAACAGGAACAAAATAAAGAACAAATATACATCTAATCCATACTACAAAGCAGTGTTCATTTTGTTGAATAAAATACGACTAAGGGCCAGTTCACACTGCTCCGATCTCAGAGATCGCATACGATTCGCATTGCAGTGTGAGCCATATGCGATCTCTGTGTGAGGCAAATTCAGCCATAGAGATAGTATGGCTGAATCTGCATCGCAATCGGAGCAAACTCGCACAGGACCCTATTTATCTTCAGGGACAGAATTGGATCGCATGGTGGTTCACCCCAATGCGATCCGATTCCTGTGCGAGTTTGCAGTTCACAGTGCGATATGCAAACTGATTTGGGGGTGTCATTAACATTGTATTGACACTCCCCGCAGTTCGCATAGTGCAGTGTGAACTGCCGCCCGGAGACATGTGATGCGAGAACCCACAGTGGATACGCAGGGTTTGCTCATCGCTGCAGTGTGAACCGAGCCTAAAACTAAAATGATTCAGATGACTAAAACAGGGTGGATTTCATTTAAATCATAATGTTTAAAGAGCAACTCATCTCTGTGCCTGAGCAACTCCTCCTCTGACCCGCTGTTGACTCACCGACAGTCCCATTCACTTTAATGGGACGGCTGATGTCGCACTGACACAACAAGGTCAGTGGATGCCCACTAACAGGCGCTGCCATGATGGATCTGAAAGGACAGGTGCTCTTTAAATATAAGGATTTATTCTTGCTGGTAGTTAAAATCTTTAATATTTGCAAACAAAATGAAGGTTTCCTATTTAGAATAATAAGTGGTCATGTTAGTAAAGCGATATCAGAACTGATTCAAATCATACAGTTTGTAATGTACATAGATTTGCAAAACAATGGGATGAATGAATATTTCTGAACTTTGTTTTATCTCATGGTTACTGTGAAATTGAGCCTGTTCAGTGTCTCTTGTCCAATCTCACAGCGCCCCGGCTGACAGAGGAGGGAGGGGGAAAGATCCCTGTTCAATGCGGAACACATCTCCGTGTCAGATGCGTTCCCATTGAACATAATGGGCTGGAAATTCGCACATGTTTTCTGTGCAATGCGGGCTGCGAATGCCCCACACCTATGTGAACTGGACACATTGAAAACAAAATGTTTTCAAGTGTCCTGCGAATTGGATGCGGTGTAGGCCACATCCAATTCACATAGTTGTGAACCCAGCCTGAATGAGTTCACCAAAAATGTAAATACTGCAGAATATACAGCCTCACAAGCTCCATTTCACGCTGAATAAGCTAAATTATAAATGTATCTTAAATAGAAAACTATCAGATTTTTACGCCAAAAGCATTTTATTAAAATAAATTTGATGAAAATCAAAAAAAAAAAAAAAAATCAGATTTAAATAAAAAATAAATAAATCATTGATTGTTATCCACCATGGACTAAAATACAACTAAAACTAAAATAGCATTTTATTCAGAAGACTATGACTAAAACTAAATCGAATTTTGATGTAAAAATGATCACTGCTTCAAAGGTTGCATTCCCATAGCTTTAGGCTAGGCTCACACTACTGTTGGGAACGTGAGCAAAATCACGCGCTTTCCTGAACCCACAGAAATGCGCTGCCATTTAGCGGACCCACAGTTGATTTATTTGTACCCCCACTGATCTGTAAACGAGCATTTTCAAGTGTGCTAAACCAGATAGTCCTGCAGCACTATATCGTTTGGTGCAGCATGTTTTCAGAAAAACGATTTTCCGTGTTTTTCACGCATAGGGTAGAAATGAATGTGCTGCCCTACACAAAAGATACATGTGCACTTGGTTGCGCCTGTATGGCATGAACTGAACCTTACTAACTTTTCCCGCAATTCCACAAATCACGATAAAACACAGGATGCATTTGTGATGCCATTATTTCTCAATGGCACTCCAAATGCGGAGCAATTTTGCTGCGATTGTCGGGCTACAAATGTGTCAAAATTGAGGGACGCATGTCACCCAAATGAGGTTCCAGAACCTTTTTTGGGCGACACGCATCCTGAGATTTTGATTGCATGATTTATCGCACAGCAAAACCTCTCCACGCTTGGGGTGTCATTGAGAAATAATGGCATCGCAAACATCCCGTGCTTTGCCGCAATTGTGGAATGACGGTCAGAATTCCCTAGGTGTGAATGGCGCCTTAGGCTTTCTTTAACCACTTCCCATTCGGCCTATAGAAAAATGACAGCCAGGTGGCGATTCAGTTATCCTGGCTAGATATCACATGACGTCTTTCAGAACAACTCGCGGCCGCAGGGGTGCGCGTTGCGGCGATCGGTGATGCGGTGTGTCAATCTGACACACTGCATTACCAATCTCGGTAAAAAGCTTCCATCGGAAGCGCTTTACCATGTAACCAGCCGCGTCCAATCACGGCTGATCACAGTGTAAACAGGAAGAGACGTTTATGAGCCGTAGATGAGAGCCGATTGGCGGCTGTGCTGACAGGAGGGATCTGCACTGAATGTTTATAAGCGCAGCCCCCTCTAGGATCGGCACCCAGGACCACCAGGGATGCCACTCAGGACCACCAGGGAGAGCCCACCCAGGGACTACCAGTTAAGGGGCACAGTGCCCAACAGGGATGGCACTCAGTGCCCATCTTGGAATCTTGGATGTCCCCCAGGACCACCAGGGAATGCCTCCTTATAAGTGCCATCTATCATGCTGCATATATGTGCCTCATCTTCAGTGCTGCCTCATCAGAGCCAATCAGTGTAGCCTCATCAGTGCCCGTCAGTGATGGAGAAAATTACTTATTCACAAAGTTGTGACAGAAAAAGAAAATTTCAAAATTTTTGTTCTTTTTTATTTGTAGAGCAAAAAATAAAAACCGAGATCACATATCACCAAAAGAAAAGTCTATTTGTGGGGAAAAAAGTGAAACAAATGTTGTTTGGGTACAGAGTCGCACGACCGCGCAATTGTCATTAAAATTGCGACAGCGCTGAAAGCTGAAAATTGGCCTGGGCGGGAAGGGGGGTAAGTGTCTGGTATTGAAGTGGTTAAACATGCTTTGAGGATACCATGGACTTCCATTAACGCGCCGATCGCATTAAGATGTGTTATTGATGTATTTTATGTCCCGTTAGTTTATGCTTTCCAGACACCTCCTCTGTGTTGCTATTCTATTGTATGGATTCTTCTACTATCATCTCAGCTAGTAATGCTTTCTAAAGGCATCTGAAACATGCAGAAAATGCCATAGGGGTGTTTGTGGCACGTTTACACGACAGGGGCATTTGGAGAATGGAAAAGCTAGCCGAGCGCTACAGGTCAGAGAAAAACTGCCACGACGAAACGCGTAGCGATGCCAAACCCACTATGTGACGAACTCTGTCCGCTGCAATGTATATAATCAACACAGAGCGTCAACAGGCGTTGATGCAGATGAAACGTGGATGAAATGACTGCTTTTGACACTAGTGTAAAGCAAGGCCTCTTTCACACTATGCGTAGCGGAGTTTGCGTCCCCACTGCCAATTTTGTTAGCACGATTCTCATGTGGAAATGCATGTCACACATAGGGCAGCCCATTCACTTGTATGGGTTGCCCTACGAGCAATTGGTGCTCCAAAAGAAGCTCAGGGACCAAATTTTGGCCAAGTCAGGAGCAATTCTGAACTTGTATTTTGCTGAGATTCGTGTGTGTTTTGTCACTTGACAATCGCAGAAAAATGGCGCCCTGTTTGCATTTAAGATGAATGGTACCCAAAACGCATGTCACGTTTTGTGCCGTGATTTGGAATCGTGGCGATTCTGTCCATAATTACAAATCACTCATGTGTGAATGGGGTCTTAGTCTAAGGCTGCGCTCACACTATCTTCGGATGTGGCTCACAGCAGGGAGTCCAGTGTGTTATTGTTCTTCGTTTTAGGGAGGAATCCGGGCCAAACTTTTGCCTGAATTTGGCCCGGAAACGGAGCCAAAGACGCACAGGACTCCTATACAAGCCGCTCCGCAGCTGCCCCACAGATTTGTGGCTCCATTGGGAGTTGTGGTGGGTGTCATCTGTGACCCGACCGGTGGGGCCTAAAAAAAGAAACCCCACCAGCCACTGCTTGCAAACAAAGAAGAAGGGTCCCTCCTTGCAGCATGCTAAGAGGAGACAAGGCTTCCCTACTCAGCAAGTGGCTGGTGTTTTTTTCCCCTGCTCGGTAGGGTCACAAGCAACCCCCAAACCTCCTCCCCACACCCAGGGTCTCGTGGTCGGTCATCCAGCCTCGCACTTGCCCCATTTAGGTTGCGGGTGGGCAGCCGTCTCCTCCTCCTCTGCATCACAGTGGCTTCCGCCATGCGTCTCCTCCCTACTCCTGGCGTCCAATAGGATCGCCTGTCCTTTTAGCAAATTGGGTAATGGGTCTCAGGACCCACTTCCTGATTGGCTGGGAGGAGGATCAGTGTGAGAATATTCATTCTCTTTTTTCACACAACTAGTTGGGCTCGGAGTGCAGTGCTCTGCGCCCCAAGCCCACCCTTTTTTGAAGCTTATTAGAGCCTCTGACTCTAATCACGTGCTTCAAAACCCCCCATTGGAATCCATGCGTCTGACGCCCTGCATGTAGATTAGGGGGCCGAACACATGGATGGGGGGCACTAATGGATAGGCCACCACTGCTTGCACACCTTTGATTATGATGCTCTGTTGAACGTTTATCACTTCGGGGTGGACCGACCTTTGCCAACTTAGCAGGTGGCATGATGGACCTCTGCGAGGGGGGAACCTTTGCCAATAATCTGCTTTTATTAAAATGAGTTATTGAATAAAATTTGCATAGTGTCTATGAACATTGTTGATCGGCGTCTACTTTAAGCCCGCATCTCCAGCTGTTGGCCTGTTGACAAAATCAAAGGACTGAACCAGCCAGTGCCATAAAACTTAAACGCATGGAGGGAAGGTGGTTTTCATTGCGTCTCATCCGCTCTCCCATTGATTAGAATGCCCATCCACTTTCATCTACTGCAGCATCAACTTCCCACAGCTCCACGACTGCAATGTGCCTGGAATCTAATAAGTCACTGCAGTACTACAGCGTGTACTAATAAGCCTGAGGAGCCCTCGGGTCCGCTCATACCGATCGAGGACAACCGGCGGGAGTGGGAGAGGAGAACGATCGCACACTACACAGAGGGGATACATAAACCTAAAGTTATATAGGGTGGTGACACCAGGAGAAGCTTCATTAAAGAGCACCGGCAGATTCCTAGACAATGATAGGGGTGCCAAGGAGGAGCACTGCTCTACCATTATTAGGCTGCTACAGGACTTGCTGTTATTAGAAGGAACGCCAACCCCGTTTTAAAGCTGCACTCCGGTCACAAAACGTTTCACTTCAATATATTCCTCAATAGCCAGAGGATATAAATCCACATTGTGTACACCAATCATCTTTGCAAACACAGGTATTACCTTGTAAAAGTGGTGGTGACATCATCACCGCACAGCTGTGGGAGGGGTCCAGCAGGTCCACCCAAATTGAGATGTCGCCCCTTACTTGCATTGCATATGGATTCTCTGCATGCATTATGGAAGTCCTGTAGAACAGTCTCTCTCTCAACCTTTTTACCCCACAGGAACCCTTGAAATAAATAGTTTACAGGTCTTAGACGCCTTTCACACTGTAGCCGCCTGAGTGTTAGCAATAAAGCGCCAGTCGCTTAACTGCTATTATAGCGGTGCTTTGACATTGGTGGTCAGTGGGAAGAACTCCCCTTACATTGGTGGTCAGTGAGAAGAATGCCCCTTACCTTGGTGGTCAATGAGAAGAATGCCCCATTGGTGGTCAGTAGGAAGAATACTCCTTATATTGGTGGTCAGCAGAAGAATGCAACCTTTAGGCTAGGATCACACTAGTGCAGCTGCGACTTGATCCAATTCTCAGTGTGATTTTGTAGTGCGTTTTTCAAGCAGATGCATTTTTTTGTAGGAGAGGAGAAGAAGACTACAAAAATGCACAAAAAATGCATACATTTTTGGTGCATTTCCATTCAAGTCTATGGGGCACAAAATTGCACTGCATTACTCCAAAGTAGCACCTGTACCTTCCCAAAGTCGCATCACAGTTGTGTTGCATTGATATGAGTGGGCACCATTAAAACAAATGTAATTTCCTTTGCCATGTGGTTATGTGTGACCAAGTCACATCTGAAATCACACTAGTGTGAACCAGGCCTTACAGTGGTGGTCAAAATGCAACCCCTATGAACACCAAAAAAGATAATTGACTTCATGCAACTAGCTTTACCAAGTGGCATTGACCCTCTCACATTGAAAGTCAATCAGCCACAGCTCAAAGAACCCCTAACAACCTCTAGAGCAGAGTTTCTCAACCAGGGTTCCTCCAGAGGTTGCTAGGGGTTCCTTGAGCAATTTCTTCCTCTCCGATAAGTTCCCACTGACACTAATGAACTTTTTAGCTATCTGTATGGGGGAAATCTCACCAATGACCACAAGTGTAAGGAGCATTCTTCCCACTGACCATCACACTAATGTATCATGGAGCTGTAGATATAGACATTTTAAGTAGGGGTTCCCTGAGATTGGAACCTTATTTCAAGGTTCCTCTGCGTTGAGAAAGGCTGCTCTGGAGGAACCCTACTTCAGAATGGCTGTTTTAGACTCTTGGAATGACCTTCCTCTGGATGTGTGCTCCAGCAGAGGCTGAAGATCAGTTTCATTGCAGGAACTACGGCAGGATGTGTCCGTGCATTACAAAGACTGCGTGTAGTGCAACTTAGAAGCATGACAACACAGTAGCTCAACTGACTGAGTGTGGTCACCCTAGGGCAGTGATGGCGAACCTTGGCACCCAAGATGTTTTGGAACTACATTTCCCATGATGCTCTTGCACTCTGCCGTGTAGTTGAGCATCATGGGAAATGTAGTTCCACTCT
>BLSH010489606.1:103121-115377 GCA_018402905.1 Glandirana rugosa
CGGCGGCAGACCTGATCGTTTCCATCGCTAATGGGGGTTGGTAAGTGGCGGAGACTATGGAAAAGTGGAGGGGGGGTGGGCGCGCACCTCTCCCGCCCCCGATAAGTGATTTTGCGACAAATCTGCAGCAGAGACCACTTTTATCTGAAAGCCGGCCGCCCGATGAAAAAAAAACAATATCGGGGGTTATGGTAGCTATCTGCTACCATATCAATGGTATTCCACTTCAAAGGACCGCCGTATATACACGACCGGTCCGGAAAAGGTTAAAGAGCAAAGGTCACTGTCCCCCAGAGGCTCCTCCTCTGACCCGCTGTTGACTCACCGACAGTCCCATTCACTTTAATGTGATGGCAGGTGATGCGGCAGTGACACAATAAGGCGAGGGACGTGGCGGCAGCAGGTGAGTGGATGCCCGCTAACAGGCCCGTCCATGAGGGATCGGAAATGACAGGTGCTCTTTAAATGTAAGGATTTATTCCTGTTGGTAGTTAGAATCTTTAATATTTGCAAACAAAATGAAGGTTTCCTATTTAGAATAATAAGCTGTCAGGTTAGTAAAGCAGCGATATCAGAACCGATTGAATCATACAGTTTGTAGTGTGCACAGAGGAATATTCCTGAACTTTGTTTTATCTCATGGTTACTGTGACATTGTGTGAATGCATCAATGCAGTACATGTTATCTCAGCTTGCATTCATTGAATGAGTTTACCAAAAATGTAAATATTGCAGAATATACAGCCTCATGCTGCATAACTAAGCTCCATTTCATGCAGAATAAACTAAATTATTAATGCATCTTACATAGAAAACTATCTTTCAATAGAATTTTTACTCCAAAATCATTTTATTAAAATAAATTTGATAAAAAAATAAAAAAAATAAATAAAATAAAACACTCATTGATTTTTATCCACCCAGGGCACCTGTCATGGAGCCATGGTAGAAGCCGACATTCTCCGTCTCTCTAGCAGTGTGCTAATTTCTGTGACAATATTACTGTCACTACAACAGAACTCAGCCGAGGTTTGAGGGGTCTCTGACAGTCTCCTGTGACACAATGCAATCACAGCTGACACACACACACATATATATATATATATATATATATATATACACACACAGTGTGCCAGAATCACCATTGCAGTGATATCAGCCATGACCGCACATCACATGGGAGATGGACATGTTATCATAAAAAGAACGGACTTCTGTAACCAACCCGATTCTAAAACACAGGGTCCTAGTTATAGCGGAGTTCCGGCCGAAATATGACTTTTAAGATAGGTATCCCCCTAGAATATTCATGCCTCGTGCAATGTAACAGTTACGCTGTAAACTATGGTCAGTTTTCTATTTGTGCAGCATCGTTTTCTTACTTTGTGAAGCTCCTGCACAGCCCGGCCATCTCCAGTGTGGGAATCCGAAGCTGCAGTGTCCTTCCTGGATTCCGTGCATGCTGGCTACCCAGCATACACCACCCCGATCTCGCACATGTGCACTGTGCTGCAATCTTGGTCAGCTTGACATGGCACAGCTGTGCTAAGCTGACCAAGATTTTCCAAAGACGCCAATGTTAAATGTTACAGGAACAGTGCCATGCCAAGCTGACCAAGATCTCCCAGGAGGCAATGCAAAACCGGAAATGACATAGGACACCGCAGCCCCTAAAGGAGGAAGTGAAATTAGATAAAGGAATAAATCAAGTAAGTGCACATTACATTACTGCTGCATGGTGAGGAGTGAAAAATGTGGGCGGAACTCCCCTTTAATGAATCCGGAAGCAAACATGGCGCCGTGACCCCCAGCAACTGATCCAAGTGTCATCTGTTCACGACAGAACCTGGAGGTATAATCTGCTATGGGGGACACCGCCATTTGTTTTCTGCAGATCATGAATATACCAGAAGGGGTCCAGAGGGGTTAAACTAGAGTTGACCAACTTATTGGATATAATGTGGCCCCTGACATCACCAAAGGGCCACAAACAATACTATATAATGATAAAGAATAGATACATCCAGAGAGTGGAGGCCGTCCTCTAACAGGCGGTCAGAGAGACTGTGGGATTGTTACAACAGCTGGTCAGAGAGAGACTGTGGGATTGTTACAACAGCTGATCAGAGAGAGACTGTGGGATTGTTACAACAGCTGATCAGAGAAAGACTGTGGGATTGTTACAACAGCTGATCAGAGAGAGACTGTGGGATTGTTACAACAGCCGGTCAGAGAGAGACTGTGGGATTGTTACCACAGCCGGTCAGAGAGAGACTGTGGGATTGTTACAACAGCCGGTCAGAGAGAGACTGTGGGATTGTTACAACAGCTGATCAGAGAAAGACTGCGGGATTGTTACAACATTTGGTCACAGAGAGACTACGGAATTGTTACAATAGCCGGTCAGAGATCGACTACGACTACAATAGCTGGTCACAGAGAGACTGCGGGATTGTTACAATAGCCGGTCAGAGAGCAACTGCGGGATTGTTACAATAGCTGGTCAGAGAGTGACTACGGGATTCTTACAATAACCGGTCAGAGAGCAACCGCGGGATTGTTAAATAGCCGGTCAGAGAGCGACCGCGGGATTGTTACCCCCAGCAACTGATCCAAGTGTCATCTGTTCACGACAGAACCTGGAGGTATAATCTGCTATGGGGGACACCGCCATTTGTTTTCTGCAGATCATGAATATACCAGAAGGGGTCCAGAGGGGTTAAACTAGAGTTGACCAACTTATTGGATATAATGTGGCCCCTGACATCACCAAAGGGCCACAAACAATACTATATAATGATAAAGAATAGATACATCCAGAGAGTGAAGGCCGTCCTCTAACAGGCGGTCAGAGAGACTATGGGATTGTTACAACAGCTGGTCAGAGAGAGACTGTGGGATTGTTACAACAGCTGATCAGAGAGAGACTGTGGGATTGTTACAACAGCTGATCAGAGAAAGACTGTGGGATTGTTACAACAGCTGATCAGAGAGAGACTGTGGGATTGTTACAACAGCCGGTCAGAGAGAGACTGTGGGATTGTTACCACAGCCGGTCAGAGAGAGACTGTGGGATTGTTACAACAGCCGGTCAGAGAGAGACTGTGGGATTGTTACAACAGCTGATCAGAGAAAGACTGCGGGATTGTTACAACATTTGGTCACAGAGAGACTACGGAATTGTTACAATAGCCGGTCAGAGATCGACTACGACTACAATAGCTGGTCACAGAGAGACTGCGGGATTGTTACAATAGCCGGTCAGAGAGCAACTGCGGGATTGTTACAATAGCTGGTCAGAGAGTGACTACGGGATTCTTACAATAACCGGTCAGAGAGCAACCGCGGGATTGTTAAATAGCCGGTCAGAGAGCGACCGCGGGATTGTTACCCCCAGCAACTGATCCAAGTGTCATCTGTTCACGACAGAACCTGGAGGTATAATCTGCTATGGGGGACACCGCCATTTGTTTTCTGCAGATCATGAATATACCAGAAGGGGTCCAGAGGGGTTAAACTAGAGTTGACCAACTTATTGGATATAATGTGGCCCCTGACATCACCAAAGGGCCACAAACAATACTATATAATGATAAAGAATAGATACATCCAGAGAGTGGAGGCCGTCCTCTAACAGGCGGTCAGAGAGACTGTGGGATTGTTACAACAGCTGGTCAGAGAGAGACTGTGGGATTGTTACAACAGCTGATCAGAGAGAGACTGTGGGATTGTTACAACAGCTGATCAGAGAAAGACTGTGGGATTGTTACAACAGCTGATCAGAGAGAGACTGTGGGATTGTTACAACAGCCGGTCAGAGAGAGACTGTGGGATTGTTACAACAGCCGGTCAGAGAGAGACTGTGGGATTGTTACAACAGCTGATCAGAGAGAGACTGTGGGATTGTTACAACAGCCGGTCAGAGAGAGACTGTGGGATTGTTACAACAGCTGATCAGAGAAAGACTGCGGGATTGTTACAACATTTGGTCACAGAGAGACTACGGAATTGTTACAATAGCCGGTCAGAGATCGACTACGACTACAATAGCTGGTCACAGAGAGACTGCGGGATTGTTACAATAGCCGGTCAGAGAGCAACTGCGGGATTGTTACAATAGCTGGTCAGAGAGTGACTACGGGATTCTTACAATAACCGGTCAGAGAGCAACCGCGGGATTGTTAAATAGCCGGTCAGAGAGCGACCGCGGGATTGTTACAATAGCGGGTCAAAGACTGAGGGTTATTTTTTGCTTCAACTTTATGAAAAAATGTCCCAAATTGACATTTCACTTGTTTATTAAAGTGGTTGTAAACCCTTTACAACCACTTTAACCTACAGGTAAGCCTATAATAAGGCTTTACCTGTAGGTACCGTGAATATCTCCTAAACCTGCACGGTTTAGGAGATATTCACTGTATCCACATGTGCCAACGTCATCGGCACATACGCACTGAAGAAACGGCCCAAGGGTTCCGTTTCTGCAGTAAGTGTGCCGTAACTGGCGGCTCCCGTCCACATTCACGGGAGTGACGTCATCGCAGCTTCGGCCAATCACAGCGCTGGAGCCCGCGAACTTGGAAGAAGCTCCAGGAGACATGTCGCTGGTCACAGTGGTGTGCGGGGCTTGCTGCAACAGTGTTGATCTAAAGGGATTTCATGAGCTAGTATGCGATGCAGCTCATACTACCTCATTATGCCTTTGTTTTGCAGGTTATTTTTTTCCAGGGCTTACGACCACTTTAAACTATAGCAGGTTGCAATATGGTGTACTACGTCACAACACACTGCACTCAAAAACTGGAGGTACGTACTACTACTCTATTGTTTTCAATCCACATCAGTGGGGCGTAGTGATCTGAACTCATAGGACTCTAGGCCAACTACAATTTATATAGAAATTAGTAACTTATCAATACAATTAAAAAAAAAACAAAATAATAAAAAACCTTTAGCAGTTATGGAAAAACTTCTTCCACCCGAGAAGCGCAATGTCAGATCCGGCAGCAGCAAGCATCCATACAGTCCATACACACAGCACACAATACATACGGGACACAGCGGCTATCAAAGTGAATGTTAAAAGAAAAAAAAAAAAGCCACAATAAGAGGAATGCTGGGATTCCACAGCTCCAGCAAACAAAAGCCACCAGGAAACACTTGAGGACACCCCCCCCCAGCGTACGACTTTGAAGTCAAGTAATCAGGTGGAGCAGAACAGCAAATCACAAGTGAACTTCCTATCAACAAGTTTATCTGACGCTCCAAACTCATTCATTCCTCCAAGAAAACCCTCCAAACGTGTTTAACCCCCGGCGTTCCCGGCCGCGCTCATCAAACAGGTTGAGGGGGGTGAGACAAAAGAACTGCAAGTGGGCTGGATGAGAAGAGCGTCGGCTTGTGTTTTCAGGAAGCCTCGGCTTGTTTGAATGTCATTTATGAGATTAGTGGAGGGGGGCGAGCATGGGGAGGACGCGGGCGAAAGCGAGGATCGGGGAGGACGCGGGCGAAAGCGAGGATCGGGGAGGACGCGGGCAAGAGTGAGGATCGGGGAGGACGCGGGCGAAAGCGAGGATCGGGGAGGACGCGGGCGAAAGCGAGGATCGGGGAGGAAAGCGAGGATCGGGGAGGACGCGGGCGAAAGTGAGGATCGGGGAGGACACGGGCGAAAGCGAGGACGCGGGGGAAAGCGAGGATTGGGGAGGAGGCGGGGGAAAGCGAGGCAGCAAGGATTGGACGCTGCCTGAAGCGTCTCCCTACAGACCTCATCCACCATACATGGGGCAATATACGCCCGATACTTCCCATCAATTTGGGGATCAATCACCTGCTTTAGGCTAAATCACATAGCATAAGATTTATTTTTTGTGCCATGTGAGTGATATTTTCAAATCTCAAAGGGTTCTTTCAGACAAGTGGTAATGCTTCCCTGCTTATCACCCTCTGAAATTTGATCCACTGTGAATTGCTATTCAGATGGCAATATAGCAGTGGCTGGCAGGCAGGAAGTGTTACTGTTGCTTTTTTTTTTTTTTTCACTTTTTTCTTCGATTTCCGAACCACATTGTGAGCAGTTGTGGTGAGGACTCAGGGCCCTTTCACATTGCTCCGCTGAAAAAACAATGTGGTAAAGCCGCCTTCACACCACAATGCAGTGCGGGAAACCTGGGTTCCGTGTTCATTTCTTGTACCACATTCAAAACGCACTGCAGTGGGTGTCAATACTACCAACACCCCAAATGCAGTGCGTTTGCCTGCACTGGATCACATGGTACAGAAGCACCCTGCGATCCGGTGGTAGTGCGTTTCTAAAAGCAGTAAAATGCATGTCTGCACTAAGCAGCTTGTGAATTGCACAGGGACACACAATGAGTTCCTGTGCATTTTCTGGTGTGAATCGCCCCCAAAAACACAATTGCATCCCTACCACTTTTATTACACGTTTTCTGGTTGCCTGAGGCCTGATTCACACCTATGCATTTTTAGTGCTTTTTTGCATTTTGCAGGATTTGCACTACAGTCCATTTAACATGGTTTCCTATGGAACACGTTCTGTAGTGCAAAATGCACTAAAAATGCATAGGTGTGAATCAGCCTAATTCCCTAGGCATGCAACCGTGAAACAAAAAAAAAAAAAAAACGCACCAAAAATATAACCACTGCGTTTTTGATGAGTTTTCTATTCATTTCAATGGGGAGGTGTATCTTTTGATGCGATTTTTAAACATGTACCTAAAAAACCAGCATGTGGGTCATTTAGATGAACACTATTAAGCGTGAAGAGAGCCATAGGATTTAAATTAGAACTTTAGGCAAACCCCCCCCCCAACCCCATTTTGGATAGAGTAAGGGAATGTTATAATCCTTGTAAACTTTATTTTTGCCATCTGTATTCCATAGCTGAGATTCCCCTTCACTTCCTGTCCTATAACCAAACAGGAAGTGAGCGGAAATCCCTGCAGATTAAGGGAATTCCTTTCTTTTCTGGGGACAACCCAAAGTTTGGGATTTTCTTTTATTTGTGACAGTGAACAGAATAAATAGGAGAGGTTTAATTTCCTTAACAGGGGCACAGACACCAATAAAAACCGGCAGGGGTTCTAATCCCTCTCCATTCTATCCAAAACTAAAGCGTTTTGCCAACAGTTACAGTTTAAAGCAGGGGTGCTCGCCCACTGGCCCATGGTGCCCTCTTATGTGACCCACCACCTCCTGCTCTGGGATAGTGGGTCAGCAAGCCCAGATGGTGGGTTCCCAACCCGCCATCCCTAAGTATCAGTGTGAAGAACAGAGCTGGCACTGGAGGAAGCAGAGCCAATGCTTCCCGTATAGCGGTGGCTTCTGTCACAGGTGGAGTGACAGCAATAATGTACTCCGCCTGTGACAGGAGCGATACAGGAAGCACCGGCTCTGCTCTCTACTGCAGCCGCATGCTTCCTCCAGCCCAACTTTTTTCCCCGTCCTGCAAGCGCACCACCCCAGTGTGAGAGCACTCAGGCTTTCACACTGGGGCGGATTGGGAGGAGTTTTTCAGGCGCTATCTTTAGCGTTAAATGCCTGAAAAACCGCCTCAGTGTGAAAGTGGTCTTCGTTGAAGCGGCTGCAGTGCGGTGTGATGGATTGTGGCGCACCATTGCTACACTGGACAAAAACAAAGCTCATGTGCTCATGAGATGACCAATAACACAACGCTCAGGTGTGACCGGGCCCCTGGAAAATAAATGGAATTCCCCATCTTAAGTGTTGTCATACTTTGGGAATTGCACATTTCTGCCCCAAAAAAGCTCATGTACTTTAACCAGTTGCCGACCACCCGCCGTGGATTGACAGCGGCAATCTGGTTCGTTATCGCGAAACACCGTCACCTGATGGCGTCCGCGAGAACGAGTATTGTGGGGGCATGCTCGCTGTGTTCTGGGGGGAGCGGGTAGGGCAGACTCGATTGCCGCCAGCTACCCGCGATGGCCCCCGCAGTGAGAGAACGGAGGTCTGTGTAAGTAAACATGGATCTCCGTTCTGACAGAGGGGGAAGGGCTGTGATCACTGGCTTCCTGTATATGGAAGCCGTGATCACTCCCCTCCCCCTGCCAACCCAGCCCCCATACAGTTAGAACACGCACAGGGAACACAGTTAACCCTTAGATCGCCCCCTCCAGGTTAACCCCTGCATTGCCAATGGCATTTACACAGTAAACAGTGCATTTTTATAGCACTGATCCCTGTATAAATGCCAATGGTCCCAAAAAAATGTCAAAATGGACCGACATGTCCGCTGCAATATCGCAAAAAAAAAAAAAAAAAGTCCCTAAATCAATCCTGTAGCAGAAAACATATTGGCCTAAATTGATGAAGAAATTGAATTGTTTACATTTTTATTGGATTTGTTTTATAGTAGAAAGTAAAAAATATACTTTTTTTTTTTCAAAATTAGCAGTATTTTTTTGTTTATAGCGCAAAAAATAAAAACCCCAGAGGCGATCAAATCTCACCAAAAGAAAACTCTACGTGTGGGGAAAAAAAGGACGTCAATTTTATATGGGAAAACATCGCACGACTGCACAATTGTCAGTATAAAACGACGCCGAATCGCAAGACATGCTCTGGTCAGGAAGGGGGTGAAACCTTCCAGGGCTGAAGTGGTTAAAGTGGTTGTAAACCTCAGACATGAAATATGAACAAAGCATATCCCTCTATAGTGTGTACTTGTCTCAATACAGAGCACTAAGTAACATTTCTGTCTGTTGCCTCGTTCCTCTGCTATCAGCATGAAACACTTCTGAAAGGTTTTTCTGACGCCAAGAGAAAAAAAAAAGTGTGACAGGACAGGGGAGGGATCTCCAGCTAATTGACAGCCTGGGCTCTGTTCCTGTGTGAAGGGGGTGTGTCTCTTCCCTCCAATCAGCTCTCAGAGCTCCCCTCACCGAGCTCTGCAGAGTGTAATTATCACCTCCTGCCCCGTTTTCTGACAGCTCAGACAAGCTTTATAAATTATGGACTTTGAATTGATGTAGCGAAGACTGCAGATAGACAGATACAACTTATACAGGAGGATTAGTTTCATCTCTGTGTATCACCTGAGGCCAGTCCCTTCACTTTGTATATGGAAGGGGTTTATAACCACTTTGCTGGGATCACACTTGGGCATCTGCGTGCGTTTTTGTTTCCCAGTGTGGTTTTTATGCGTTTTCCCATTGAAGTCTATGGAGCCGATATCATGTATTGACACACCTGTACTTCAGAGACTTACATGCTAGAACTGCACAGGTGTGATCACACTACAAATAAAAGAAAAGTAAGCCTTTGTTGTGTATCGTCACATAACATGGCACAGGTGTGAATGGGGACTAACCAATCCCCGCGTCATGTGACCATGCTCACATGATAACAAGCAGCCAGCTGTCAGTCCAGCAAGGGGTGGAGCAATGAGCCTGTAAGCACATCACGGACTTTTTTTTTTCTCTTTCTCCCAACTTTATTAAAAATGTCTAAAATGACATTTCATTAATTTTTAAGCATGGCAGCTCAGCAGCAGTGCCTAGAAAAGGACAGTACATGGGGCCTTTAGGTGAGCTCCGGTCTGAAAGCAGCATTCATTCTTCTACACCGCTCAGCACTGCGCATTCCTTTCCTGCGTGCCCTCGTGGTGATCCGGCACATTTTTTTTGAAGCGCTCCCATTGAAGTCTATGAGGCCAGAAACACAGCAAAAGAAGCATCCGCACCTTTTTCCTACGATTAATGTAGAACTATAGGCAAAACATTTTTTTAATAGAGCAAGGGAGGGTTAGAACCCCTGTTGGATTTTCTTTTGCAGTTTTCCATTGGGGAGATTTCCCTTCACTTCCTGTCCCATGGCCAAACAGGAAGTGAGAGGAAATCCCTTGGGGACCCCCTGATCACCGGAACTAGTGTCCCCATTGGAAGATTTCTCATCTCTTTTTCTGGGGACAACCCAAAGTTTGGGATTTTCTTTTACTTTCAATAATAATGGTAAACAGAGAGGGTGAATCTTCCTAATGGGGACACAGACAGCAATAAAAACTGACAGGGGTTCTAATCCCTCTACACTCTGTCCAAAACTAAAAAAAAACAAAGTTTTGCCTTTAGTTATATTTAAAGCGGAGTTCCACCCATTTAACAGAAAGTGTAGCTGCTGACTTTTAATACACAGACACTCACCTGTCCCACGATCCAGCGATGCGGCTGTCCGAAGCCTCGGTTCTCTCCCCCTCCACAGCACCGGCATAGCAAGTGTGGGTGCCCGGTCGTGCCAGGTGCGCACTGCGCATGTGCGAGCCATGCTGTGAACGGCGAGCGTATCTTCTGGGACCTGTGAGTCCCAGAAGGGGGGGGGGGGGGGAGTGAATTTCCTTCCAGTTCTGCGGCACCCCCCCCAAAAAAACATTACATGCCAATTGTGGCATGTCAGGGGGTATCTTTTGGGTGGAACGCCGCTTTAGCCCAGGTTCACACTAGTGCGATCTCGGAGATGGCATGTGATTCGCACTCGCACTACAGGTGCCGATCACATGCGATCTCAGAGCAGTGTATGTACACTTGTATGGCTGAACTCGCATTAGAATCGCAAAAAGAAAAAAGGGTGCATGTACCTTTTTTTTTCCTGCACTAGAATTGCATCACATGGCTGTTCTCACCCATGCGATCCGATTCATGTGTGAGTTCACAGTTCGCACTGCGATCTGTGAACAAAACGGGAACATTACCTTTGTAATGACACCTGCCAGCAGTTCGCAGAAAGCAGTGTGAACTGCCTGCGGGAAGACTGCGATGTGGGAACCGGCTCTGTAATCACACTGGTTCCCGCATCGCACATGTGAACCGGGGATCAAATTCTCTAAAAGAAAAAAAAAAAAAAAAAACACAAACACGTTATACTTCTCTCCTCTGTGCAGTTGGTTTTGCACAGAGCAGCCCGGATCCTCCTCTTCTGTTCTCCTCCCTCCTATCGAGTGCCCCCACAGCCAGCAGTTTCCTAGGGGGCACCCGAGCTGAGTCACAGCTCCGTGTGTCCAATCAGACACGGAGCCCCGCCCCCCATCTCCCCCGATTGGCTAGCTGACTTTGACTGCCCGCTGCTGTGTCTCAGCCAATCAGGAGAAGAGTCCCGGGTGGCTAAGACACTCGTGGACATCGCTGGAGAGAGAAGGGGCTCAGGTAAGTATCAGGGAGGCTACTACACACAAAAGGTTTTTATCTTAACGTATAGAATGCATCAAGACGAAAATCCTTCTGGCTTTACAACTCCTTTAAAGCCCTGGTGGGTGGGGAGAAATGTGTCAGTGGGCGTGGCCTGAAGCTGATATGATTTCTACACAATGGTGGCCGGCCGTCTTTTTGACGTGCTGCACCTTTTTCCAAGTCGCCCGGATGTACACTGCATAGGTGTGAACCTGCCCATAGACAATAATAGGATTTCTTGTGTATTTGTCCAATACAAACCGTTCACAGAATGCTAGCACAGCGCGTTTCATGCTTGTAGTGAAATTGTTAGCATGCCAACAGTCAGTCTTTTTTTTTTTTTTTTAATCAGACATCGTTCAGATTTATCCCACTATGTATGGCCACCATATAGCGACCAACCCCAAAGTTGCTGCTCATTGCTTGACCAACATCTGATCATTTCATACAATCAGACATCGATTATTCAGTTTTATCTCGCCATGTACAGACCCCTTCCCCCAATAGATTGGCGCTGTACGGTCGATTTGTTTTTGCCCCAACCGATCAACTTGTGCCAATTGAACCCATCACTCACCATCTCATTTCTCTGATTGTTTAGTTGAAAAAATAAACACAGTACAGTTGTATTGCGCGGCCGCCAGAGAGAGATCCATCTACATGTGCAAAGGTGCATAAAAAAACCCGCCACTGCTCCACCCACAATCATCAATTATTTTTTTCTGCCACAACCGATAGACTGTGGTCAATGGAACCCATCACACATCACTGGATCATTTGTGCCTCACTTGACTTAAGTTGTATTGCTCTGTGTATGAAATCCCACATTGCGACCCATCTGTACAACAGGAGGAAGTTATCTGGGCTCTGCTACCTAAATGCAGATCTGGGGGGGCTCCCTCCATGCACATCTGGTTGGGGGGGAGCTCCCTCCATGCACATCTGGTTGGGGGGGAGCTCCCTCCATGCACATCTGGTTGGGGGGGAGCTCCCTCCATGCACATCTGGTTGGGGGGGAGCTCCCTCCATGCACATCTGGTTGGGGGGGAGCTCCCTCC
>BLSH010489606.1:119258-134353 GCA_018402905.1 Glandirana rugosa
CTCCTCTCCCCCCCCGGAGGAAGTTCCCTCACCTGCGGCTGTACGGGGAGCGGACCCTCGGTGTGCGATCCTCCCTTCTCCTCCTTCTTCTCCCCGGCCATCGGGAAACACAGAAATCCTCCGACCATCAGCGGGGAATCTACGCCAAAAGCCACATGATCTGCACGTCACCCGCCCGATTTGCATACGATGCCTCCCGCAACTCCGCACGATGATCGCCGCTCCGATCTTGCGCAAAGTTGCGCACTGAGATCTCCCCGGAGCGCCCATTGTCAGGGGGGAGGGGAGAGGGGCGGGGCCTACCGAGCACTTCAACCCATCCCCCCCCCAATACTACCGACCCCGGGAGGGGACACCGTGCGGGGAAAGTTCAGAGTGGCACCGGGGAGACCAACTGTTGATCCCGACCACGTGTGAGAGGGGGAGGGGGGCAAACACATGGCAGAGGGGAGGCCGGGGGGAGCGGAGTACAGAATACAAGGAACGGCATGGCAGAGGGCAGGAAGGGTATAGAGACATGGCAGGGGAAGCTGGTAAAGGCATGGCAGGGGAAGCTGGTAAAGGCATGGCAGGGGAAGCTGGTAAAGGCATGACTGGGAAAGCTGGTAAAGGCATGACAGGGGAAGCTGGTAAAGGCATGGCAGGGGAAGCTGGTAAAGGCATGACAGGGGAAGCTGGTAAAGGCATGGCAGGGGAAGCTGGTAAAGGCATGACTGGGAAAGCTGGTAAAGGCATGGCAGGGAAAGCTGGTAAAGGCATGGCAGGGAAAGCTGGTAAAGGCATGGCAGGGGAAGCTGGTAAAGACATGGCAGGGGAAGCTGGTAAAGACATGGCAGGGGAAGCTGGTAAAGGCATGGCAGGGGAAGCTGGTAAAGGCATGACTGGGAAAGCTGGTAAAGGCATGGCAGGGGAAGCTGGCAAAGGCATGGCAGGGGAAGCTGGTAAAGACATGGCAGGGGAAGCTGGTAAAGGCATGACTGGGAAAGCTGGTAAAGGCATGGCAGGGGAAGCTGGCAAAGGCATGGCAGGGGAAGCTGGTAAAGACATGGCAGGGGAAGCTGGTAAAGGCATGACTGGGAAAGCTGGTAAAGGCATGGCAGGGGAAGCTGGTAAAGGCATGGCAGGGGAAGCTGGTAAAGACATGGCAGGGAAAGCTGGTAAAGACATGGCAGGGGAAGCTGGTAAAGACATGGCAGGGGAAGCTGGTAAAGACATGGCAGGGGAAGCTGGTAAAGATGTGTTATAAAGAGGGCCGGTAAAGAGACGGATCAGAGTACAGAGGGGACTAGTAAAGGTATGGCAGGGGGATCAGTGCTCAGGGTGGGGGAGCAGAGTATACAGAATACTAGTAAAGGCATGGCAGGGGGGAACCATGTGCTGGGGGGAGATAATAGATAAGGTCAGTTAAGACATGGCAGAGGTTGTCCTGGGTGACAGGAAGAGAGGTGCTGTAAAAGCATGGCAGAGGGGATCGGTGTCCCGGGGTGGCAGGGTATAATGAGTAGATGGCAGAGGGGGTCAAAGTAACGGGATATAAGGAAGACTAGTAAAGGCACTGCAGAGGGGGTCAGGGTTGCGGGGCAGATTATGGAGAGGGCCAGTAAAAGCACGGCAGAGCTCTAGCCTCCCACAGAGGACACTTCCTGTTACAGGGTGACCACTTCCTCTCATGTTGTCACTCTTTCATTAGCGCCCCCTGGTGGAGGTGCAGACACATTGCACAGCTCCCCCCACATTCTACATTGCGGCATGCTTGTCCCGGGTTGGTACCCCATAGCCATACATGGTCAGATTCATTTGTTCCGGCTCGCAGGAAATCACTTGATTCCCCCACCTGCCATACACAGCATAGATGGATGATCTCCCCTGCTGGCCATTGTATGCAGACACCTGGCTCCTGCGGCTGTCTGATCACCGAGCAGGGTGGCATCTGACTGGATGCAGTTGCTGTTCAGCTGATAATATTCCACCTTTCTAATCAGCATTTGCCCAGTCAGGATGGTGCAGGCAGGGCCACCCATGGCTCCAATTTCCACCAATTTGCTAGGAACCCTTGTTGTGTTTGTACTGCTATCCGGTACTCCATTAGAGAGATTTATCCTCACTTCCTGTCCTGATGACAACTGTTTTGTCAGACAGGAAGTGAGGATAAAATTGCAGTAGGGTCAGAGACAGAAATAAAAGCCTGCTAGGGGTTCTAGGCTTCTCTACTCCTCCAAAGATAGGTGACTTTAGGACCTCACACACACAGGGCGTCTGCCCGGATCTTCTGCACGTCTTTTATCCTGGCAGGAGAAAAGCTGCATAAAAAATGAGCCTAATGCTGCATTTTGCAGACGTGTTTAGACGCGTCAAGTGCTTGGGCGTTCATTCATTCCATTGGCCAGTATATTAATCATCGCTTCCAACTGTCACTGATTTGGAGCAATGTCCCTCCTCATTTATATTGGTCTGATCCATATAGTTGTATATAAAATGCACTTTTTATCTTTTAAAAAGTGTTTCCCAGCGCTAAACCTTTCATCCAATTTCTAAATTGCTGCATTTGTAAATTTCTAAAGTCAATATAAAAGAATAGTGGTAAAAAAAAACACTTGTGGGTTTAACTAATCTTTTGTTGTGTAATTCTCCTTTGAGGGGGCGTGGCAGGGGGTGTGTCCTATGCCTACATACTTTTAATAATAGGTGTCCCTTGTTTCCGTGTCAAAACGTTGGGCGGAATGTATTAACCACTACTATCCTCGGTGGAATTCATATGGCGTCCTCCAGGTTAGATCTGTCACCCCTCTGTGTCCACCAGACAAAGCAGAAGACCTATCATTGTATCGGCTCTCCCCGGTACCATGTGATCGCTGTGGCCAATCACAGTGATCACGTGTTAATTGTACACAATGGTTTTCATTCATTGTGTACTGTTGTGATCTGTGTGATTGGTTACAGTGATCCCATGGTACAGACAAGGCCATTCACAGTCGACCCGTACCATGTGATAGTTGTGGCCAATCACAGTGATCATGTGTTAATAGTACACAATGGTTTTCATTCATTGTGTACTGTTGTTATCTCTGTGATTGGTTACAGTGATCCCAGGGTACAGACAAGGCCAATCCTAGTCGACCCATACCATGTGATAGCTGTGGCCAATCACAGTGATCATGTGTTAATAGTACACAATGGTTTTCATTTATTGTGTACTGTTGTTATCTCTGTGATTGGTTACAGTGATCCCATGGTACAGACAAGGACAATCATAGTCGACCCGTAGCATGTGATAGCTGTCACCAATCACAGTGATTATGTGTTAATAGTACACAATGGTTTTCATTTATTGTGTACTGTTGTGATCTTTGTGATTGGTTACAGTGATCCCGTGGTACAGACAAGGCCAATCACAGTCGACCAGTACCATGGCATAGCTGTGGCCAATCACAGCTGTCACTGTAGTACACAGTGGCACGCAAATTGATACAATTGATTGCTTATAGCAGTGATCAGATCACCACTCTAATGAGCAATGAAATTGAAAAAAAAATCTTGATCACTACACTGCTCTGGCCACAGAATGTAAAAAAAAAAAAATAGAAAAATAAATTATTACATTCTTGTTTTTTACATGTTAATAATTACAGAATAATAATTTATTTTGGCCATTGAAATGCATTAATGTTCAAGTGCTTGACACGCCTAGCATGCGTTTACATGCATCATGCATTCTTTCTGGCAAAACGCAGCTGCTGGGCGCTCTGGCAGTGGGTTTTGCTTTCTGCCTGTAAACGCCTATGTGTGCCTGGACACACAGACTAATATGCAGGGGCCTTTAGAGGCAGGAAAAAAACACCACACACCCCTAACAGCAGGGTTAAAAATGTCCACTGTGCATGAGACTTTACTTTAACAGACCAAGCTGACTAGAAAAAGCAGCAAGTACAGGGATGAGACAAACCATTTAACACTGATGGGGTGCTTACAATGACCAACTTTTCTTTAAAGAGAAAAAGATGGTGGCAAACAGGTCTGGTGCATTACTAAATCCCTTTATTGACCAAAAATGATTTCATTGTACTCACAAAAGTATGGAGTGAAGCACATGTATAAGGCCACTTTCACACTGGCGTGGTAGCGGTAAAGCGCTGCTAGTTTTAGCGGCACTTTACCACTGTTATAGCGCTGCTATTCGGGTGGCAGTGGGATGCTTTTAACCCCTTGCCACCCGAATAGCGGCGCTAAAGGCGTGCGGTGCTTCCGAAGTGGTGTTCAGCCACTTCGGAAGTGCTGGCAATTCATTTCAATGGGCAGGGGCGGTGGAGGAGCGGTGTATATATGGCTCCCGCACCACTCCAAAGATGCTGCTTGCAGGACTTTTTTTCCCGTCCTGCAAGCGCACCGCCCCAGTGTGAAAGCCTTCGGGATTTTACACTGGGGGGCGCTTTACAGGCGCTATTTTTACAGCTAAAGTGCCTGAAAAATGCCCCAGTGTAAAAGGGGTCTAACAATCCTATCCAATGGTCCACGCTGTGGTGCATCCATCCAGAAAATGGTTGCTAATAGTTTATCAGAGCCCTGATAAAGAGGGCACAGCCCTTAAAACGCATTAGATACACTTCTTTTTTGCTTTTTTTTTCCAGTTTTGGTTCCCCCCGACTTAAAGTGGGCAGCAAGGTCAAGGTGGTTTTTTGGCTCTACAGTGAGGGGAAAAAAGTGTTTGATCCCCTGCTGATTTTGTATGTTTGCCCACTGACAAAGAAATGATCAGTCTATAATTTTAATGGTCAGTTTATTTTAACAGCGAGAGACAGAATAACAACAAAAAAATCCAGAAAAACACATTTCAAAAAAGTTATAAATTGATTTGCATTTTAATGAGTGAAATAAATATCAATCAGCGAAATTTCTGTCTCCCAGGTGTCTTCTATACTGGTAACCAGCTGAGATTAGGAGCACTCTCTTAGGCTTCATGCACACAGGACTTTAAAAAAACGTCAGTAGCTTATCAGTGATTTTTTTCAGCTTTTACCAGCGTTATATTACCGGCGTTTTTGCACGTTTTTTCGTGTTTTTAAAGGGCCAGCATTTTTTTTTTCCAATTGATCAAAAACGTTGGGGATCGACGTTTTTGAACGTTTTTACAGCTGAAAAACGTCTCTCAGAACCCACTGGTCTTGGGTTGTTTTTACAGCTCAAAAAGTCACTGCTAAAAACAGTTGATAGCAGCCTGTGTGTGCATGGACACATAGGATAACATGATGGAGGTTTACTGACTGTAGAAAAAAAGTCTGCAGCTCAAAACAGCTGCTGTAAAACAGTCAAAAAACGTCCTGTGTGCATGAGGCCTTAAGGGCCGGTTCACACGGGCGATCCAACTTGCAGGGCGAATTTGCTAGGCGATTTGAAAGCAACTTCAGTGCAACTTTGGCAACTTATAGCGCGACTTGAGGCGACTTATAACACGACTTCATCCCAGGCGACTTTGCTGTGGCCAATCAGAGAAGGGAGGGAGGGGGTTGCCTTAAATAAATTATATTCTTTTCACTGTGAAGTCGCTTCTGTTTAGATGGGGGATCCGACTTGGAGGCGACTTCCATTGAATTCTATGGGCACAAGTCGGATAGAAGTCACCTCCAAGTAGTACAGGAATCTCTTCTGAAGTCACCTTGAAGTAGGAGCGACTTCAGTAGTATACATAAAGATTGCTCCCATTCACTTCAATGGGATTTCTTGTATCAAGCGATCTGAGGCGACTCAAGTCAGATCGCAAGTCGCCCCTGTATGAACCGGGCCTAAAGGGAGTGCTCCTAATCTCAGCTTGTTACCTGTATAAAGAACACCTGTCCACAGAAGCAATCAATCAGATTCCAATCTCTCCACCATGGCCAAGACCAAAGAGTTGTCCAAGGATGTCAGGGACAAGATTGTAAACCTACACAAGGCTGAAATGGACAATCTCACCTTATGGAGTTTCAATGATCATGAGAATGGTGAGGAATCAGCCCAAAACTACACGGGAGAATCTTGTCAATGATCTCAAGGCAGCTGGGACCATAATCACCAAGAAAACAATTGGTAACACTACACTGTGAAGGACTGAAATCCTGCCCAGAAGGTCCCCCTGCTCAAGAAAGCACATGTACAGACCGGTCTGAAGTTTTCTAATGAACATCTGAATGATTCAGAGGAGAACTGGGTGAGAGTGTTGTGGTCAGATGAGACCAAAATTGAGCTCTTTGGCATCAACTCAACTCGCCGTGTTTGGAGGAGGAGGAATGCTGCCTATGACCCCAAGAACACCATCTTCACCATAAAACATGGAGGTGGAAACCTTATTCTTTGGGAGTGTTTACCTGCTAAGGGGACAGGACAACTTCACCGCATCAAAGGGACGGGGCCTTGTACTGTCAACTCTTGGGTGAGAACCTCCTTCCCTCAGCCAGGGCATTGAAAATGAGTCGTGGATGGGTATTCCAGCATGACAATGACCCAAAATACACAGCCAAGGCAACAAAGGAGTGGCTCAAGAAGAAGCACATTAAGGTCATGGAATGGCCTAGCCACCAGGTCTCCAGACCTCAATCCCATAGAAAATATGTGGCAGGAGCTGAAGGTTCGAGTTACCAAACATCAGCCTCGAAACCTTAAAGCTGAGTTCCACCCAAAAGTGGGACTTCCACTTTAAGAGGAAGTGACCTCCTGGCATGTCATTTTTTTTTTGGGGGGGGGGGCATGGTCCACTTCCTCTCCTGGCACCAAGGAGCCAGAAGAAAGTTCACCTTCCCCCCTCCCTCTCGGCGATCTTCTGGGACACATCACAGGTCCCAGAAGATGCACCGAGCCATTCACAAGCCGCAGTGCAACTCGTGCATGCGCAATGAGCGCCTGGCTTTGAAGCCAAAGCCGGGTGCCCACACTTGTGATGCCGGGGAGGGGGAGACGAACGAGCCCTCGGGCGGCCGCATCGCTGAAACGAGGGACAGGTGAGTGGCCGATTGTTAAAAGTCAGCAGCTACCCTTTTGGTTAGCTGCTGACTTTTAACAGGGTGGAACTCCGCTTTAATGACTTGGAGAGGATCTGAAAAGAGGAGTGGGACAAAACCCCTCCTGAGATGTCTGCAAACCTGGTGGCCAACTACAAGAAACGTCTGACCTCTGTGATTGCCAAATGCGTTTTTTTGGATATTTTTGTTATTCTGTCTCTCAGTGTGAAAATAAACCGACCATTAAAATTATAGACTGCTCATTTCTTTGTCAGTGGGCAAACGTACAAAATCAGCAGGGGATCAAATACTTTTTTGCCTCACTGTATGTGGCAAACGACGCCATTATCAAAAATGAAAAGCATTTGATCACACCAATCTTCACGTCATCAAATTCTTTTGAGGGCATCTGGAGTATTGTCACTGCCTACTGCTATCACAGGGGACATTTATATTCCCTATGGTAACAATACAAATGATCAAAAAAAAAAAATTAAAGCTACAGTGTAAAAATAAAATAAATAATTAAAAATATATATTTTTAAAGCAATAGTGTAAAAATAAAATTAAAAAAGAAAGAAAAAATGTAAACCGCCCCCCCCCCCATGCTCACGCAAATGCGAACAAACTCATCGGTCACGCACGCAAACAGCCAATGTCCCACACGTGCAGTATCACCACGAACATCAGATTGTGGGCAGTAATTCAAGCACTTGACCTCCTGATTAAATCTGAAGTGGTAACCTGTAAAGGCTTTTAAAGCGCTGCTTATGGAAAATTTACATTGTCGCCGTTGCATGGGCAACTTTTTTAAAGTGCAACATGTTTGGTATCTACTTGGCGTAACATCATTTTTAAAACTTTACCAGACAATTGGGTACTATATTGTGTTTTTGTGCATTAATATTCAAAATAGTGTATTTTTTCCAAAAAATTGCATTTGAAAAGCGTGTGCAAATACTGTGTGATGTATAACATTGCAGCACCCACCATTTTATTCTCTAGGACCTCAGCTTTCAAAAAATATTTAATGTTTGGGGGTTCTGAGTAATGTTCTAGCAAAAAATACTGATTGTTAGGTGTAAACCAATCAAGCACGACACCCCTCCTCGTTTGAATATCCTTTTTTGTTTTTTTTGGAGTTTTGCACCTTTTTTTTTGTATTACCAGCAGGACTTACCACTGACACCAATGATAGGCTACTATTCCTCACACTGTTTTTTTTTTTTCAATGAATAATATTCAGTCTGTAGAAAATTTAAATCAGTACAGTTGTCGTCTAAAAATACAATACAAATACACTACAACACATGACATCACATTCGTCCGATAATCTCATCGAGTGTACGGGGCATAAGATAAACAATGCAATGATAATTTAGAATACAAGCATCCTGAAAATACACTGCACTTTGCCTTTAAAATTGGCCTAGCTAGCATTGGAGGGGGTCATTTTCTGTAAATCACGCTGATGGCTGAAGAGGCCACAGAGCTGATTACTGAGAAGGTCCTTGGATGAATCATCGGCTGGTGGTGGTGGTGGGGGCGGATTAAAGGCCGGTGTTTAAGGAACTATGCCTAATTGAGATTTTCCTCACTTGATTTAAAAGCAAAAAAAAAAAAATAGCTTACATTACTTACAGGTTACACGTTGCTTCATTTTTCTACTCCCTTCTCTTGTAGTACCGCTATTAAATTATAAGTAAACACAATTCAATTGCTAAAATCTCATAGAAGCTTTAATTTTTTAATATCACTTCAAAGGTAATTTTCAATATTTTTAAAGCTAAGGCATTCAGTAAAGTATATTTAAAGGGATAGTTCGTGTTTACCACAAAACGGCCTATGCAGATAAGTGGCATCTGTAGATAAAAACAAACTGTTTAGCTTTGACAAAAGATGAATAAAGCCCTTACTATAGGTGTAGGCCATTTACATGCCTTATGAAGCCTGACTGGAATACTCCCAGGACGTTGCTAAGTGAGGCCTAGTCATCCTCCGCCATCACAGGAGTGAGCTCTCAAATTCTGAGCTCAGAGCTACTGCATCAGGGGAGAGAAAGCACATATGAGGGGGTTTGAAAAAGCGAAATAGCTCACTCCTGTGATGGTGGAAGTGAGCAGTGATGACTAGGCCTCACTTAGACCACTTTCACACTGAAGCCCTGCAAAAATTGCAGCTAAAACACCTGTGCTAGTGGTGCACTTTTTTTAAGGTCACGTGACGTTGTGACCTTAAAAAAGTGAAAAATTACGCTTTTGAATCGCTGACCATTCATTTCAATGGGTAGGGGGCGTTTTTGAAGCGCTTTTTAAAGCGCTCCAAAGATACCCCACAGATGCTGCTTGCAGGACTTTTTTGACCGCCCTGCAAGCGCACCGCCCCAGTGTGAAAGCACACATTGAAATGAATGGGAGGCAGTTTTCAGGTGCTTTACAGGCACTATTTCTAGCGCTAAAACGCTTGAAAATTGCTTCAGTGTGAAAGGGGTCTTAGCAGTCCTGGGAGTATTCCAGTCAGGCTTCATAAGCTATGTAAATGGCCTACACCTATTACAAGGGTATTACTCATCTTTAGTCAGAGCTGCACAGATTGTTTTTATCTGCAAACACCCCTTCCCTGCATAGGCAAATTGTAATAGTGAACTATCCTTTTAACCACTTAGTTCACACAGCGGTGATCCGACTTCGACGTGACTTTTCTAGGCGACTTACAACGTGACTTTAAGGCGACTTCAGTGCGACTTTGGGCGACTTACAACACAACTCCATGCCAGGCGACTTTGCCTGTGGCCAATCAGAGAAGGGAGGGGGATGTCTGGGTAATTTGGGGGGAGTACCTGTGTAAATTATTTTCTTTTTCCTGTAAGTCGCTTCAATATAGATGGGAATCCGACTTTCATTGAATTCTATGGGCACAAGTCGGATATTTCTAGCACCCTAGAGAATAAAATGGCGGTCGTTGCAATACTTTATGTCACACCGTATTTGAGCAGCGGTCTTAAAAGCCCAATTTTTTGGGAAAAAATTCACATTTTCTAATTAAAAAAATAAGACAACGGTAAAGTTGCCCCAGATCTGCCATCCGATCCTTCCCTCCATTGTCAGCCTGGGATCGGAGCACAAAGGAGGGGATCTCCGGACTGGACACACCGGGGAAGTGGAGGAGGGAGGCTGCCATTCATGAATTAATCATCGCCGATCAGCATGGGCAAATCCAACAGCAAGCTGAAGCCGGAGGTGGTGGAGGAGCTGACCAGGAAGACTTACTTTACCGAGAAGGAGGTGCAGCAATGATCTGAATGTCAATATGGAGGTTGAGATGAGCTGATTTGAGCATTTCCTATCGGAAGGAGAGCAACAACATCTGATTCATACCCCGCAGAGGGTTACTTCTGCTTGCGTTTCTTGATCTGTTAGCGATAACAGATCCACTCACTCTGGTAAGAGTACCTTTGTGTGTTAATACACGTGTGTATACTATCGGTGTTGGTCTGCACACTTCCGGGTGGATTCTGTTTGATGAACAATTGCTGATTCAGTTTACACTGGAGGAGGAACACTGGCTTTTTACTTATTTCTTCACATTTTCTACTATTAAGAGACTTTTTGGACACCACATATATGATTTATTGATACTTTCTGGATATCACTATTTACTATTGATTAATTTTTATTTTCACTTTAATGAGCGCAACTGTTTTGTATTGTATTTTGAGTTAGTGATGTTATCGCACTAGTTGTTGCTGCTGTTATTTTTCATCCTAGCGCAATACTGTTCCACTTTTTACTAACGGTAAAGTTAGCCCAATTTTTTTCTATATTGTGAAAGATAATGTTACGCCGAGTAAATTGTCATGTTTCAAAATTGCGCCCGCTCGTGAAATGGTAACAAACTTTGGCACTTAAAAATCTCTATCAGCGAAGTTTACCAGTTTTGAGTTACAGAGGAGGTCTTGCACTAGAATTATTGCTCTCGCTCTAACGATCGCGGCGATGCCTCACATGTGTGGTTTGAACACCCGTTTTCATATGCGGACAGGACTTACATATGCGTTCTCTTCTGCGCGCGATCTCGGCAGGACGGGGCACTTTCATTTTTTTTTTCTTATTTATTTTACTTGTTATTTTTTATTTTACACTGTCCTTTAAAAAAAATGGTCACTTTTATTCCTATTACAAGAATGTAATTGCTTCAATGCCATGGAGCCGAGTGGGTGCCATCTTACCCTCATTTGGCATCCAGGAAGTGAGGGGAGCAAACCGGATCATCTCCGCTGCTACTGACGGATCCGGTAAGCGGCTGAGACAACCGGAAAGTGGCGGGGGGTGGCCCAATCCCGCCCCTGATAAAAGTGATTTTGCGGCAAATCGCCACAGAGACCACTTTTATCTGAAAGCCGACCGCCCGTCATTTCAGACAATACCGGGGTTATGGTAGCTATCTGCTACCATAACAACGGTATTCCACGCCATTATCGACGTACAACAACGGCGGGCGGTCAAGTGGTTAAGCCCCAGTTTACACTAGAGGACCCCTTTCACACTGAGGTGCTTTTCAGGAGCTTTTGCGCTAAAAAAAAAAGCGCCTGAAAAGCTCACAAAAACCTATTTCCATTAAAATAAATGAATGCTTTCACACTGAGGCAGTGTGCTGTGAAAAAACTTTTGCAAGCAGCATCTTTGGAGCGCTAAAAAAAGCACCTGAAAAGCTCTTCAAAAATCGCACCAAAAAAGTACAGGCACCTTTTTTTTTTGGAGCCGCACTGCAACCACGTCGCATGGTCCTTTTGTACTGCATTTGCGATCCTTTTGTGGTATTGTTAACATTGTATCGACACCCGCAGCGGATTGCAAACAGTGCGGTGCAGGAAACGTGCAGGGATCGCTGCGTTTCCCACACTGCATATGTGTGAACCTACGCTTAGACAGCCCATAGATGAGTAATCTTTTAATCGTTCAACCAGCTGGTTGAACAAAAAAAATACGACTTGATTCCCCCATGGGACACTCTTCCTACCACTGACACCAATGATGGTGATGATGACTATTCCTCCTGCTGACACCAGCGATAAAACACTCTTCCTACATCTGAAACCAATGATGGGGCACTATTTCTCCCATTAACACCAGGGATGGGAAACTCTTCCTACCACTGACACCAACAATGGGGCCCTATTCCTCTTGCTTACATCAGAAATGGGACACTTTTCCTATTGCTGACATCAGTGATGGGGTACTATTCCACCTGTTGACACCAGTGATAAAACACTTCCTACCACTGACACCAATAATGGGGCACTATTCCTCCTGCTGACACCAGTGATGGGACACCCTTCCTACTACTGATATCAATGATGGGCCACTATTCCTCCTGCTGGCACCAGTGATGGGACACCCTTCCTATCACTGAGGCCATTGATGGGGCACTATTCCTCCTGCAAATACCAAGAATGGGACACTATTCCTACCACTGACACCGGCGATGGGGCACTATTCCTCCTGCTGGCACGAGGAATGGGGCACTTCCTATCACTGACACTTTTCCACCTGTTGACACCAACGACAAAACACTCTTCCTAACACTGAAACCAATGATGGGACACTATTCCTCCTGTTAACACCAGGGATGGGAAACTCTTCCTACCACTATTGCTTCTGCTGGCACCAGAGATGGGACACCCTTCCTACCATTGACACCAACGATGGTCTACTATTCCTCCTGCTGATATCAATGATGGGTTGCCCTTTCTACCACTGACACCGACAATGGGGCACTATTCCTCCTGCTAGCACTAGTGATGGGACACTCTTTCTACCGCTGACAAAAACGATGGGCTACTATTCCTCCTGCTGACATCAGTGATGTGATGCCCTTCCTACCACTGACATCAACGATGGGCCACTATTCCTCCTGCTGGCACCAGTGATGGGACGCACCTCCTACCAACGATGGGGAATTATTCCACCTGCCGACACCAGCAATGGGACACTCTCCTATCACTGACACCAATGATGGGGCACTATTCCTCCTGCTGGCACCAGAGATGGGACAACCTTCCTACCATTGACACCAACGATGGTCTACTATTCCTCCTGCTGACATCAGTGATGGGTTGCCCTTTCTACCACTGACACCGACGATGGGGCACTATTCCTCCTGCTAACACTAGTGATGGGACACTCTTTCTACCGCTGACAAAAACGATGGGCTACTATTCCTCCTGCTGACATCAGTGATGGAATGCCCTTCCTGCCACTGACATCAATGATGGGCCACTATTCCTCTTGCTGGCACCAGTGATGGGATGCCCCTCCTATCAACGATGGGGTTCCACCTGCCGACACCAGCAATGGGACACTCTCCTATCACTGACACCAATGATGGGGCACTATTCTTCCTGTGAACACCAGGGATGGGATCATGGAACACTCTTCCTCCCACTGACACTAATGATGGGGAACTACTGTATTCCTACTGCTAACATTATGGATGGGACACTCTTCCTACCACTGACACCAATGATTGGGCACTATTCCTCCTGCTAACACCAGGGATGGGACGCCCTTCCTACCGCTGACACAAATGATGGGGCCCTATTCCTCCCACTATTATCACTCTCACTGATACCAGGACATTTTCTACTCCAACAGTCCGGCCCCCCAATGTTTGAAGGATAGTAAAATTGCCCTTCCTTTAGAGAAGTTGGAGACTCCTGCTTTAGATTGTCAGCTATCAGGAGCAGGGCCCTCATCTTGAATAGTATTGTAACTGTATTGCCTCTCTTTATTTTGTAAAGTGCTGCACCAGCTATATAAATCCTTTATAATAATACAACATGTAACAATATATTAATAATCTGGGTGTGGAGGCAACCTATTAAGGGGATCTTGGATTTTCATGCAAGGCCCACATTAGATAACCTTTCTCCACCTGCAGACGGAGGCTGGAGGCAGCCGTACCCTGACCCAGACTCCCCCCCACCATGTGTCTCTTCTGCTGGCGTCAGTGCTTTTAACCCAACTAGCGTGAAACAGCTTTTCAAACTGGTCAACTGAATCGCAGCCTTGCGTGGGGGAGGGGGGCAGGGCTGCATTCAAAGCACGCAGAACTACCCCTTACGAATCAACCATTGCAGATTCAAATTCCGGTCAATGGGCAATGGCTCAAATGAACTGTACATAAATGTGTAGTAAATTGTTGACGCTTTCTCTGATTAGAGTTGGGTCACAGGAGACATAGGTGTCCCGAAGAGGGCTTCAGCTTTCACATCTTTTTGCCAGAGTGTGCCTGCAAGTTATACAGGTGCTCTTTAATCACTTCAGCCCCGGAAGGATTTCACACTTTAGGACCAGAGCACTTTTTGCGATTCTGCACTGCGTCGCTTTAACTGACAATTGCGCGGTTGTGCGACGTTGTACCCAAACAAAATTTGCATCCTTTTTTTCCCCACAAATAGAGCTTTCTTTTGGTGGTATTTGATCCCCTCTGTGTCATTTCTGATCGCCACTATAAACAAAAAAAGAGCGACAATTCCGCATTTATTGATTGGTTTGCGCAAAAGTTGCCGGGTTTACGAATGATGAGAATTAATTTCTGGGGTTTTTATTTTTTTAAAATCTTTTACTAGTAATGGTGGCGATCTGCGGTTTTTAGCGCTACTGTGATATTGCAGCGGACATGTCCGACCATTTTGACACTTTTTTGGGACCATTGGCATTTATACAGGGAGTGCAGAATTATTAGGCAAGTTGTATTTTTGAGGAATAATTTTATTATTGAACAACAACCATGTTCTGAGGGACATATTTACGGTTACCAGGGTTTTTTCACAGTTTTACCAGCCTGTACAGGCGACGTTATAGTGTCATCGCGATTTTTGGCGTCTAGCGGTGGTAATGATCATTTTCTAAAATTTTTTTATTTTTGGGGTCTTTAATTAAGAGTAGTAAGCATTTGGGCCGTTGAAAACGCGTTTGGTTAGTTATTTACGCCTTAACAGCGAGAAAAAAACAAATATCACCGCTAGTCTTTACTGTGTCTCCCCTAGTTTATGGTGGTTTTCTTTCGAGATAAACACCCCTTTTTTTCCTACGTTTAAAACAAACCCATGTTGCAGCGTGTTGG
>BLSH010489606.1:142361-155654 GCA_018402905.1 Glandirana rugosa
CGGTGCGGGTCGGGTGTGTTTAGTTTTGTTTGTCCGGCACCCTCTACCTATGTAGATGCTAGAGTGATATTTGTAGCACAGGTAAATTTAGGCAGGCCTGGCTGGAGGCTAGGCCTGTTTGTTTTGATTTGTGTGGGCTGGGCGTGGCCAAGAAGTAGCAGCCGGTGACTCACAGGCAGCATCACTGAGACCTCCCCTTTTCTTTCCAGAGGCTTCTGGAGTGTTCTAGAAGAAAGGAGGGGAGGAGAGGTGGAGCTCGCCTAGGGTGTTTGGAGAGCCCTGACCAATCCCCAACCCGGATTGGCAGGGAGCAGGCCTCCTTAAATGCCGAGGGTCAGCCCAGCTGGGGAGGAGAGTTTGGGTGGAAGAACTTGAAGATGTAGTAGTGCTAGCTGTTGTGGCCTTTGGGGGGGGGGGGGTGACCTTGGGCTGGAGCTCGGGAGTGGAAAGGACCCTCGTACAAACCACAGGTGTGTCCTGACCAGGAGCAGAAGAGGGCAGTGGAAGGTACTGCCAGACAAAGTCTCCAAGAGGGATCCACCAGGTGTTGGTGAGTGGCACACTGCCAGGAATGCTGGGGAGGCACACCGGAGTGGATTGGGAGACAGAGAGACAAGCTGAGATGGGTGTAGAGCCAGCAGGACTGTTGTGCCACGGGCAGTGGAGTTTGGGCGGCTGCAGCCAGGAGGGCTGGCAGGCCTGAAGAGGACTAGCTGGGATCAGTAGTAAACCAAGGACAGCTAGCATTTAAACTACAAAACCTCTCTCTATATTACAGGGGCCCGCGGTCCCTGCCTGCAAAAGGCATTCCACAAGCCCTAGCTGGAGCTAGAGTCAGGCCTAACCATGTGTGCCTGAGGAGAAGTGATGTGCTGGAGAGAGTAAGGAGGTAAGGATCTGCAAGCAAGTTTGTGCAGCAGGAGTGTTTAGATGTACAGGGAGTGTACATAGTTCTGTCCCAAAAGCAATTTTGCAAATATCCATTCTGAGCATCTCATAAATCCCCAACCCCATCCAAGTTAAATTTCCCAATAAAAATGACAAAAGAAAGTTCTGGACTGAGAAAAGTGTGACTGGCTGGGCAGAGTGACCCCTACACCTGTTTATCTGCAACCTTCTCTTCTCTACATCTGTTCAAAGTCCAGAATTTATAATGATAATAATAATTATAAACTTTATTTTATATAGCGCCTTTAAAGGTGGCTTCGAAAAGCGCTTTACAAGCGATTTATAATGCCCGTCTAAGCTGTCAGAAAAAGGGGACTGAGCGCTGAAGTTTCACTCCGCAGAGCTCTGAGAGCTGATTGGAGGGAAAGGACAACCCCCCTTCCCACAGCACACAGGAACAGAACTGAGGCTGTCAATCAGCTGGAGGTCCCTCCCAGTGACGGCTGGTGGGTTTCTTTTGGGGGGTGGCAAACAACCGCCCTCCCCCCAGGCGGCTGGCAGCGCAGCATTAAGACCCCCCTTCCCCACTGTCTGGCGGTCAGTCTGTCACTTACCCCATCAAGGTGGCGGGTGGCAGGCTGCGGGCAGCGGCTCCAGTGTCCTCCAGCGTGGTGGGTGGTGGCTCCGGTATCCTCTTCTCGAGTGGCTTCCGCTGTATGCCTCCTCTCTCCTCCTCCTAGGCGCTAGGCGTCTAATAGGATCACCTGACGTTTTGGCCAATCAGGAAACAGGTCTCACAACCCACTTCCTGACTGGCGGGGAGGAGATTTAGTGTGAAAATAGCGAATATTCATTTGCTATCATCACACAAATGGGTGAGATCTGCACCCACTCAAAGCCCACCTTTTTTTTTTCAAGCCTATTAGAGGCTCTAATCACGTCCTTCAAAAAAACATGCCCCCCCCCCCCCCCATTGGAATCCATAGTCCGGCGGCCTGTATGTAGATTAGGGGGCCAGACACAGGGATAGGGGAGGCTGCGCCCGTGCGCCCCTAATGGACGGGCCGCCACTGGTCCCTCCCCTGTCACCTTTTTTTCTCTTAGTGTCAGGAAAACTTATCAGAAGTGATTCATGCAGATAACAGAGGAAAGAAGCAGCATACAGAAATAACACTTAGTGCCCTTGATTAAGACAAGTACACACTATAGAGCAGGGGTAGCCAACCTTAAAGAGGTGGAGATCTACCTCAACAACATGGGAGAAGTCAAAGATCACCGGGCACAGTGTTGACTTCTCACACCTGATTTAAACCTCTAATTGCCATACTAATGTATCACAATCACGTACATTGCGCAGCAATCATGGATTTAAATCAGCTTCATACTGATCTGAGCATCTCTTCTTTCCTTCTGCTGGTACCACTCTGGAGACCGCTAGCTGGGATAAGAGGTGCAGGTGGTATCACTCCGCATGGGACAGGAGCCAGCACTACAGAGGAGGCATCGGCTTATGCAGCTCTTGCTCCCTACTACAGTTCCAACTTTACAAGTAGTCCCTCTGCATTGCACTCTGTTTGATGCTCTGGGGTGGCGGGTCAGCAAGTCCAGACCGTGATCTACCAGTCACCTGGCTTACCCCCGCTATAAAGCATGGGTGCTCAATCTGTGGCCCTCTAGGTGCTGCAGAACTAAAAGTCTCATCATAACTGTATTTTTGGGAACCACGCTTGTAACTGTCAGCCTCACATATACCCAGTGAAGGGACTGGCCTCAGATGATACACAGAGATGAAACAAATCCTCCTATATAATTTGTACCTGTTTATCTGCAGTCTTCTCTACATCTGTTCAAAGTCCAGAATTCATAAAGCTTGTCTAAGCTGTCAGAAAAAAGGAGGTGGAGAGCTGAAATTACACTCTGCAGAGCTCCATGAGGAGAGCTCTGAGAGCTGATTGGAGGGAAGGGACACCATCTATCTCTTGGTGTCAGGAAAACTTGTCAGAAGTGATTCATGCTGATAGGAGAGGAGCGAAGCAGCAGAAAGAAATTACACTTAGTGCCCTTATTGAGACAAGTACACACTATAGTGCATGGGTTCTCAACCTGCGGCTCTCCAGCTGCTGCGGAACTACAAGTCCCATCATGCCTGTGCCTTTGGGAGGCATGATTGTAACTGGAAGCCTTGCAATGCAACATGGGGACTTGTAGTTCTGCAACAGCTGGAGGGCCACAGGTTGAACATCAATGATATAGAGGGATATGCTTTGTTCATTTTTCATGTCTGAGGTTTACAAACACTTTAAAGCATTTGTAATGGTTCAAATTTAGTTTTTAACCACTTCAGTCCCGGAGGGATTTGCCCCTTTCCTGACCAGATCACTTTTTGCGATTCAGCACTGCGTTGCTTTAACTGACAATTGCATGGTCGTGTGACGTTGTACCCAAACAAAATTGACGTCCTTTTTTTCCCAACAAATAGAGCTTTCTTTTGGTGGTATTTAATCACCTCTTCGGTTTTTATGTTTTGCGCTATAAACAAAAAAAGAGCGGCAATTTTGGAAAAAAAAACAATATTTTTTACTTTTTGCTATAGTACATATCCAAAAAAAATATAAAAAAACGAATTTATTCATCAGTTTAGGCCAAAATGTATTCTACATATTTTTTGGTAGATAAATTCACAAAAATCAAATTGATTGATTTGCGCAAAAGTTACTGTGTCTACAAACTATGAGAATTGATTTATGCCGTTATTTTATTTTATTTTTTTACTGGTAATGTCGGCGATCTGCGATTTTTATCAGGACTACGCTATTGCGGCGGACAGATTGGACACTTGTGGATGGCTTTGTTAGTATTTTGAATTTCATATGTTGGGTGAGTGGAAGCCAATGAAGGGATTGGTAGCAGTGGCGACTGGTGCTAAATAATTTGGGGGGCGTCAAACTAACGCCATACTCATATCCCTCCCCCCGCCCCCAATGGACAGGAAGGCGATGATCACTGCAAGCAACTCCCGGGGGGAGACGGACGGCAGACGGGAAGGCAAGCATACCAATGACCCCCCTCCCCCCCGGGAGTTAGATGAAGGTGGTGGCGGAGACTAACCTTAACAGAGGAGGCAGGGGGAATAAAGAGCCGGGCCATTCTCCTCTCCATTCTCCTCTGGGCTGAACAGGAAGTGTGTCCTGAGACACGATTGGCCAGTGTGTCCTGAGGCACGATTAGGAGTTCAAAGACTCCCTGGGCAATTGGTTCTCAAGAGCTGCTTCCTGATTGGCCGGGAGGAGAAGCAGGAAGACAATAACAAATATTAATTCACTATTGTCCCACAAATGAAACCATTTAGAGCCAAGGCTCTAATCATGTGCTTAGTAAAAAAAAAAACATTGGAATCCAAGCACCCTGCATGTAGATTAGGGGCCAGGTGCATGGATTAGGGGGGCGGTGCCCCTACCCCCCATATGGATGGGCCGCCACTGACTGGCAGAGAGGGGAAAAGTAAAGGGAAACTCTGAGGATTTAAAAGGAAACGTCGGAAACTCTGATGTGAGGGAGGGGGGACTCTGGTGACCACAGGCCACTTTCCACTACATAAGGTAAGGAGGTTTACTGATATAAGGCGGAACCTTTATATCAATGTCCCCCCCTTACCTTAGTGTATTCACTCCTTCCTTACATCAGTAAACCCCCCCCCCCCCATAGACTGTGTGGCCTGGCTTGAGCTGACTGACCGTTATTGCTAGTAGCCATGCGCAGGGCACTGGGGACAAGCTTTGACCCTCTTCTCTTTCTCCTCCTGACTTCTCCGAGTCCCTCCCAGGCCATGGCTCCACTCCCGGTTCCCCCTGCCCTACTTGAATTCAGACTTGTTCGGCGTTTGCATTTAGAAAAAGATGCCAAGTGCCATGACATCACTGTGCCCACCCTGAGCTCGCACAAGCCAGCCATGAGCCTGAGCACCATTTGACCAGCTTTGGAACTGCACATGCGCAATTCTGCAGCCACATTTTTTATGGGCAGCAGATGCCCTAAACGGACAGTTTGTAAATCAGCCGATTTACTGGCAGTTAGCAACCCCGGAGGAGTCCTTACTCTTTGGGAGGGGACCATTTGACACACCCTAGTTCACTTTTATGTGTTCACATGCACAGTTTTTGGTACACTTTGGTGTTTTGTTCTTGCGCACCAGGGGTTGAGTTCTGCAGGAACGCATGGGAACGAAGTTCCTGTACTTTTTCCACAGCAGGTACGCCATTCCCATTAGCAGCCACATCCTTCAGGACTGGTCTTTGAAGTATGCGAGCTGTGTGGCAGGTGCTACACCAGCAACCGCCGACACAGCTCGCAATATGTCCGATATCGGCAGAGGCGCCCGTAAAAAATACGGCTGTTGGGTGACAGAGCAACTGCACATGCACCATTCCGAAGCCTGCAAAGCATATACATGATCGCCCATTTTCGGCCGGGCGGGTCTTGGCACAGCAGAGAGCAGGAGGACAGGATAGGTGCAATACACTGATGTGAGTGTCTCGGTGGCGGCGCCTCACCACAACAGGAGGCCACTGATGTAAGGGGGGCAGAGGAAGACATTACTGTGGGGAGGGGAGGTGAAGGGGGCATAGGTGGACATTGCTGGGGGGGGAGTGAAGGGGGCAGAGGAGGACATTACTGTGGAGAGGGGAGGTGAAGGGGGCAGAGGTGGACATTGCTGGGGGGGGTGAAGGGGGCAGTGGAGGACATTACTGTGGGTGGCTGAAGGGGGCAGAGGAGGACATTACTGTGGGGGGGTGAAGGGGGCAGAGGACATTACTGGGGGAGGGGGATCTTGGGTGAGTTCCAACACTTTTTTTCCCAGGATTTGACCCCTGTTGCGCACTGTACTGCAGATTCGGAAAAAAACCCCCAAAACCTTCAGCTTTAACAGTTCCTTTTAACCCTGGCCATAATAAATGTAAAAACGTACTGATCCCACAGACTGGTGTACATTACCCCAGGAGGAAAGGTCCGTGGCTGTTGCCCTGCCACACACCATGCCCCCACTTACCTTGCGGTCATCCACACTACCCATTCTTACATTGTGTATCCAGAACAAGTTACCTCCTTGCTCCTCACTGTACAGGTTCCCAGGATTATAACTAAAACAGATGTTCCTTTTATTGTCCTCGGCCTGTTATTTGAGGAATAAAGCACCAGCAGAAGTGTTAACTGAGCCGACACAACAGATGGAAAGGCTGAAGTAAAACAAGGGTGAACTATTTTTAATGTTCTTATTGTATGAGGGTGACCTGGATGGCGTATCGTTAATCACCAGGCGCAGCGGCACCCATTCCTCTCTCTCTCGCCGCAGTATGTGAAAAAGATACTAACTATAATTTATGTTGAAGTTTTTGTGACTCTGGAAACTATTTTTGCGGTCTACTTCCAAGCAACGCTTACAGGATTAGCAGCCAATCTCAAATCGATGTTCACCGATTTGACCCCAGTAAACACAATTAGGAGTGGTTGTTGGGCGTCGCTGTCATTTGCTTATCATAGAAAGCGGGGTCTCACATACGCCCCCTTTTGGCATCTTTGTGTATAAAGATTAAAGTTAGTCATGTAGGTAGGGGGCCCAAGTCACAAAGCTTTTTTTGCAGCAATGTGATTTTCATTTTTAAATCTCAAACAGCACAGCTAAAAATACCTGTCACTTTTTTTTTTAAAGAGAAGTATGGGTGAAAGCTTTACTTTTCTTGAGGTTTACAGGAATACATTTTCTTTTGTTCTCCTGTCACCCAGAGTTCCCAGGGCTGCCTGATTGCCTCCACCTTTAAGCACGCAGCTAAGAGCCTAAGCGAGCCGAGCCGTGTCTGCCCCCTGACCAGCCTGGTGCTTCAGGAGCAGATCGAAATCTGAACAGCCAGCAGTCATGTGATCACTCAATTACCAGTCTTAGAACTAGCTCGGGACAGCTGCAGCATGACACCGATGCTGCAGCATGGAGGTGAGTATACTGTATATGAACAAAAAAAAGGAAATTGGGACTTTGATTGAAGCTGTTGACTGGTTTGAGGTTAAATAATAAATATATTTTATTACCACAATGAATGTAAAATATATGACAATAGTATAGCATATAAACCGTAGTATCATATATACAGTATATACACATACACATGGGCATCGCATAAATGTTGCAAACATATATATATATACACAAATTGTAAACTAAACAGCATGTAGCAATGCTGGATTATGCAAATTCCTATATGTACACAGGTCAACTTGGCAGCTCCTGGCATGGTGGAATAAATATTATACATAATGATATCAAATATTGAAATGGTATATCTTGATAAGGTTCCATTAAGGCGTATGGCTACATCCCGAATGTCCAACGGGTTTTGTGTAAAAACACTTCTTCAGGGGCGGATGCCATAGAGTATCTATGAAAAACAAATTATGTTGAAATCTATTGTTGGAGTTGGCCCAACAGGAGAGAATGTAAGTATTTGTTCCTTTGATAATCCTAGATTTCTCTTTTAAATAAGTATCCTTACCCTGGTGTTTTAGTTTTATGAATTTAAAGCGGAGGTCCGCCGCCCACCGCCACCCCTTTAAAAATTAAAAGTCAGCAGCTACACATAAGGTAGCTGCTGACTTTTAACTTTAGGACACTTACTTGTCCTGGAGTCCAGCAATGTCGGCACCACTACTGATCTTCGGATCGGCTGGTCGAGTGCTGCCACCGCCATTGAGGGTAAGGGAACCCGGCAGTGGAGCCTTTCGGCTTCACGCCGGGCCCATACTGCTCATGCGCAAGCCGCCGCTGCGCTTTCTCACTGGCCCCTCGGTGGAGGAGGAGGGAGCCGGGCTGCTGACGTCAGCGGTCGCGGCCAGGGCTCCCGGATGTGGGGAAAAGGACACCTGTCAAAGACAGGTATCCTCTCCCCCCCGAAAGGTGCCAAATGTGACACCTGAGGGGGGGAGGAATCCGAAGAGCGGATGTTTCACTTTTGGGTGGAACTCCACTTTAAGGCCAATTGAGACCATTGATTGCACAGAATAGCTCTGTGTGTTTCAGTGTGATTTGCATGTGTTGTGGGTGCAGTGTATTCTGAGCCCATTCATTTGACTGGTTTGAGTAGTGCATGCACGGCTTTGAAAAACGCACAGCCACAAGAATTCAATGGTACCACTGTACCGTGCGGTCCTGTGCATGCAAACACACTGCATTTGCGACCTGCATTTGGGGTGTCATTAAAGTGATATTAAAGTCTTGTTTTTTTTCTGTTTAAGAATAATAAATATGTTATACTTTCCTTAAAAATAAAAAAGTGAGCTGTTTATCTAAACACGTGACAAATTACACAGCAGCAGCTTTCCCCTGAGACACACACAGCACCAAGTCTATTATCATATAAAGCTGCGCTCGTGAAATAAATGAAGAAATGCAAACAAAAAAAACTGAAGGAAGGCAAAGTCCGTGAAGTGACCAAGTCTATCCACTAAATGTGCAACTTCCGTCACCAAAATGAGTGTGATCCTGAGTGCAATCCTCCACCATATAAAATGCATGCTTACCGGAACAAACTGACCTCCTGTTACTGGAAGTCAAGCTTGCATGTGGCCTGTAACCCAGCCGGGGTCTTTGTCCCTCCAATGAACAGGTGGAAATCGACCTCTTAAGGGTATCAGATATCAGAAGCTCTCCATGCACAGCAACCCGTCCTTCCAGGACTTCCCCACGCGGTGACGTCAGCCGGTTGGTCCACCCAACGAGTTTCGTCACAATGTGACGTCGTCCTGGAGCCCCAAGACACTGTTACTTAATAAATTTATAAAAGATTTTATGCTATGGAAAGTTTTTATTATTTTTGCATGGAGAGCTTCTGATATCGCATACTCTTAAGAGGTCGATTTCCATCCGTTCATTGGAGGGACAAAGGCCCCCGGCTGGGTTACAGGCCACATGCAAGCTTGACCTCCCGTAACAGGAGGTCAGTTTGTTCTGGTAAGCAGGCATTTTATATGGTGGAGGATTGCACACAGGATCATGCTAATTTTGGTGACGGAGAACCGAGATCGTTAGAACGAGAGCAATAATTCTAGCACTAGACCTCCTCTGTAACTCTAAACTGGTAACCTGTAGAAATTTTGAAACGTCGCCGATTTTTAAGTGCCAAAGTTTGTCGCCATTCCACGAGCAGGCGCAATTTTGAAGCATGACATGTTGGGTATCAATTTACTCGGCATAACATTATCTTTCACAATATAGAAAAAACTGGGCTAACTTTACTGTTGTCTTATTTTTTAATTCAAAAATGTGATTTTTTTCAAAAAAAAATTGCGCTTGTAAGACCGCTGTGCAAATACGGTGTGACATAAAGTATTTCAATGACTGCCATTTTATTCTCTAAGGTGTTAGAAAAATTGATTGGGGGTTCTAAGTAATTTTATAGCAAAAAAAAACTGATTTTAACTTGTAAACACAGAATCTTAAAAAGAGGCTCGGTCCTAAAGTGGCTAAATCAGAGTCAATGGCTTGATATTTTGGACAGCTATTTTATCTTAAGAGATTTTGTTAAGAGAAATTCCCAAAACATGGCCTGTTGGGGATATTTAAAGACCGAGGTTGAGAACCACTGTGTTAGAATACCTGGCTGTCCCCTCTACCTTCAGCATTACTTAAAGCTCCTACTGAAGGACTTTGCCTGAGAATCTGTCCTCTATGCCTGCATGTGCTTTGGGGTTCCCTGCACCTTTAACCTTCTACCCGCCTGTGTACTTCAATAGATCTTCAAAAAGACATCCCAAAGGCTGAGCCTGAGTTTTGTCAGTGTGCTCTGGAACTGGTATCTGGGTCTGGCCTCTAAATAGGTAAAGGAGACCTGAATATTTCCATGGGCCCTACCGGGGGGTGAGCGCTACACCACAATATGCAAAATTAACAAACAAAAGTCTTGGCTTGAGTTGGGCTTGAGATATCAGTTTAGGGTGGGCTACCCCTTTAAATGTCTCTCTGATGCCTAAGGGCTGTTCCAAATGAAGCAGAGTCTACTCCGATCTGTGAGCAGATCCCCAGCTGATTGATGATGTTACATCCGTGGCCGTTTTTTTTTTTTTTAGACCTGGTCGAACTCGGAGGTAAGCGGATGTAAACTAAAACAGGTTTGTTTACATAAGCCTTCTGATCCATTGACCTTCTGATCAGGTCCACCTAAAAACCTCACCTGATTGGAATGCCCATGTGAAAGGGGCCTTGAAATAGCAAATGTGCATGATGAGTAAGGTGGAGACATGCTTTGGCCATCAAATGATCTTTCCCTGGCTGCTTCAAAATGTAACATCTTCTTTCTAGAAGTGCGATTATGAAAAAAATGTGTCAATAATTTACTCAGCAAGCTCAAGGGCCTCTTCTCATAGCTGATCACCAGGGGGCCTTGTCCATGTAGTCACACAGCTGCTAGGCTCATAGGGTATTGTTAAATACTGTACTTTAAAAATTGGTTCTAAATCCTAAATAGTTTACCTTAATGCATTCTCTGCACTGAAGTTAAAAATGTTTGGTGCAGCTAAGGGGTTTGGAGTGAAAGCGGCAGAGTTGAGTTCCCAGGAGTGCTGATGGGACCTGCAGCAAGCTGGCTGGCAGGTAGGTCCTTCAGCTTCTCCCCAATGCGATGCATGTGTGGATTGTCTGACAAGGCTGCATTGATGGACACTGATGAAAACTGATGGGCACTGATAGGCTGCACTGATGGACACTGATAAGCAGCACTAATGGGCACTGATTAAGTGACACTGATAGGCTGCACTGGTGGGTACTGATAAGCAGCACTGATGGGCACTGATTAGGTGACACTGATAGGCTGCACCGCTGGGCACTGATGAGATGGCACTCATGGAAACTGATGGGCACTGACAAGATGCACTGGTGGGCACTGATGAGGTGGCAGTTATGGACACTGATAGGCTGCAGTCGTGAACACTGATGAGATGGCACTGATGGAAACTGATGGGCATTGATAGGCTGCACTGGTGGGCACTGATGGGCAGTGATAAGATGCACTGCCGGGCACTGATGATGTGGCACTGATGGACACTGATAGGCTGCACTGGTGGCCACTAATGAGGTGGCACTGATGGATACTGGTAGGCTGCACTGGTGGGCACTAAGGTGGCACTGATGGGCACTGATAGGCTGCACTGGTGGGCACTGATGAGGTGGCACTGATGGAAACTGGTGGGTACTGATAAGCTGCACTGATGGACACTGATGAGGTGGCACTGAAATACACTAATAGACTGCACTGGTGGACACTGATGAGGCTGCACTGGTCAGCACTGATGAGTATATAATTATCATGATGTAAAATAGTGCCTCTGGGGACCTTTTGGTGGGCGTGATTTTTTTTTAGGCCCTTTACAATCACTTTAAAGGTGCTCTACCTACCAGCTTTATATCCCAATACTATTTAAGTATGACTCAGTGAGCACATGCAAATAATTTTAAAATATATAAGTGTACAAATGAATGCATAAGATAAGATAATTGTAGAATATTCCTTCAGTTGCAAGATATTAGTGGGGTTCTTTCCATGAATTGCCTGAGTAAAAATCTCCCTACAATAAAAAATAAAGCTGGGAGAGAAATACAGACCAAGAAAATTGTGGTGACAATGGCGGTCAGTGAAGAAGTGACACCTTACATTAATGGTCAGTAAAAAAGTGATCCCTTACATTGGTGGCCAGTGAAGAACTTACACCTTACATTGGTGGTCAGTGGAGACGTGACCCCTTACATTGCTGGCCAGTGAAGTGACTCCTTACATTGCTGGCCAGTGGAGTAGTGATCACTTACATTGCTGGCCAGTGGAGTAGTGATCACTTACATTGCTGGCCAGTGGAGTAGTGATCGCTTACATTGCTGGCCAGTGGAGTAGTGATCACTTACATTGCTGGTCAGTGGAGTAGTGGTCACTTACATTGCTGGCCAGTGGAGTAGTGATCGCTTACATTGCTGGCCAGTGGAGTAGTGATCTCTTACATTGCTGGCCAGTGGAGTAGTGATCACTTACATTGCTGGCCAGTGGAGTAGTGATCGCTTACATTGCTGGCCAGTGGAGTAGTGATCACTTACATTGCTGGTCAGTGGAGTAGTGGTCACTTACATTGCTGGCCAGTGGAGTAGTGATCGCTTACATTGCTGGCCAGTGGAGTAGTGATCTCTTACATTGCTGGCCAGTGGAGTAGTGATCACTTACATTGCTGGCCAGTGGAGTAGTGATCACTTACATTGCTGGCCAGTGCAGGCAGGAGATGAACCTGCCACTGCTTTCTCCTCAAGGAGCCCCTAGCAACCTCTGGAGGAACTGTCAAATTCTACTGAACACTGGTTGAGAAAGGCTGCACCAGACTTAGCTGAACCTTAAATCAATAAAAGGTCTCTAGCGATTTAGTCTAGTTTCACACCTTTACATCTGCATTTCCATACAACTTGGAGATTTTAATGTACGCTTTCATAAATCCTCTCCTTGTTCACACCTATTGGATTTTAAGCATGTGGTCTGATGCACAACAAGGCACAACATGAGGTTTACCATTATTTTCTATGGAGCTCATCCACACCTGTGAGTTTCTTTAACATCTGTGGTCTTATGAAAAGTACATCAAATAGAAATTGTAGACTTTGAAGGGCAAACTATAGATCTTTATGAAAACACTGTCTATGGATAGAGGTGATATACGTGAATAAAACACAGAGAGAGTTTAACCTTTTCAATAATTTATCCAACAAAAATATCAATAGACCCCATTGGCTTCAGAAGCTGGTATCGCCTCCTTTAGTAGAAAAGACTTCTTGTAGGAATTTTGCATTGCTGCTCACCAGTCTCTGGCATTAACAAAATGCAAAATTCTTCCAGTTGCAAGATATTAGTGGGTTTCCTTCCATGATTTGATCCATTGGCTGAGAGTGTTGATTGGGAGCTGGTTGGCTGCTGATTTTCCGGCATGCTCGTCCGACAGAAGCCGGCCACATGGCTGGCTTCTGTCGGACCGGCTGCAATACACATGGGCCGAATGTCGGCCAGTTTTTATTGAACCGTCCGATGTCGCCTGACATTCGGCCCATGTGTAGTAGGCTTAACTGTTGCAAGAGTTACCTGCAGATAATCTGATAATATTTTGGAGTTCTTGGAGACTACTTTGAGGATGAAACGGTGGGCTAAATTTGCTGTATTTACCTATCCTGGACAAATCAGCACTTATTTAAAATCTATACCACTTGTTGATTATATTCCTTACAGTGGAATCATTTAAAGAGAAGCATGTTTTTTTTTTTAAGCATCATACTTACCTAGGTGGATGCAGCATCGGTCCCCCGGCGCCTCTTCACTGAGAACCGAGGGAACGAACGCCGCC
>BLSH010489606.1:157609-173807 GCA_018402905.1 Glandirana rugosa
GACTAACCGGGACACGACTAGTGTACGTGCGTGGGTGTTTTTTTTTTTTTTTGAGAGATTGTTATGTGTGGTTTGACTCGTACATGTCTCACCGAGGTGATAGAATACTCCTCTACCAATCCCCTGTCACCTTCTTCCTAGTCCCTTCTACCCTAGTTTGTCGGAAAAATGTGTTACCCCTACTAATGGGGAAAAGTTGGGGGGGACTTGCAAAATAGAACTGTCGATCTTTGGCCGTGGATTTTGCAGGTAAAACGGCGCAAAACGTACCGCGAAACGGCGTAAACGTAGATCGTCGCAAATTTTTTTTTTATATACAAAAAAAATTTTTACCATCCCCATTGTGTAAAAAGGCTGTTTGATCCCATCTTCCCTGATCCTTCTTCCACTGTCCCCTAACCATCTCCTCATAAGATAGTGGAGCCACTCTGTACATGCTCAGTTTGGTGTGTATTGTTAGAGAGTTTTTTTTTTTTTTTGTGGGTGCGTGCATGTGATCAGCACAGGGCCAATCAGTACTGTCCAGACAGAGGGTCAGAGTCATGCAGCCTCATAGGACAGTCAGAAGAGAATGAAAACTCCTCCTACAAGCTTTAACCAGACACCGATAGAAGTCACAAGACTGCTATATACTGCTGATGAGAAAAGGTATTTAGCAGTTTATATTTACTAAAATAATTGCATTCCCATGTTCTGTGTACTGTTCGAGACCAGATATAGTGAATGCACACTCCTGGGTTTAGTGACACTTTAACTACAGGTAAGCTTTTTTGCTCTAATAGCACTGTCCACTGCTCTACTGACTGACACCGCCCACTGCTCTACTGACACCATCCACTGCTCTACTGACTGACACCGCCCACTGCTCTACTGACACCGTCCACTGCCCTAATGACACTGGCTACTGTTCTGCTGACTGACACTGTCCACTGCTCTATTGACACCATCCACTGCCCTACTGACACCGTCCACTGCTCTACTGACACCATCCACTGCCCTACTGACACTGTCCACTGCTCTACTGACACCATCCACTGCCCTACTGACACCATCCGCTAATCTAATGGCGCTATCCAATGCCCTACTGACACTGTCCCCTGCCCTACTGACACCGTCCCCTGCCCTACTGACACCATCCACTGCTCTAATGACACCATCCAATGCTCTACTGGCTGATACTGTCCACTGCCCTACTGACACCATCCACTAATCTAATGGCACTATCCAATGCTCTACTGACACCGTCCCCTGTCCTACTGACACTGTCCCCTGCCCTACTGACACCGTCCCCTGCCCTACTGACACCATCCACTGCCCTACTGACACCATCCACTGCCCTACTGACACCATCCACTGCTCTAATGACACCTTCCAATGCTCTACTGGCTGATACTGTCCACTGCCCTACTGACACCATTCACTAATCTAATGGCACTATCCAATGCTCTACTGACACCGTCCCCTGCTCTACTGACACCATCCACTAATCTAATGGCACTATCCAATGCTCTACTGACTGACACCGTCCCCTGCTCTACTGACACCGTCCCCTGCTCTACTGACACCGTCCACTGCCCTAATGACACTGTCCACTGCTTTACTGACTGACATTGTCCACTTTTAAGGTAGCGTAAGTTTATATTTTTATAGTGACATTTGTTTTACTATATTTTTCTAAGTTTTCCTTACTATTTTGTAAAAAGGAGTGATCTTTGATCTTTCATGTTGTTCATCTCTCAAAGGTTGCCTACCTCTGATTTAGACCATAAAAAAGCACACCATATCCATTTCCTGTGTCGTTTGTTTAAATACAGTATCACCTTTATCTGTACGCAGTGTTTGAATGCAGAGCTAATGTTTGCCTATTTAAATTTGTTGAAAACGTCAACAGTTTCCATTCGCCGTTTTTCACATGACCATATTCTGGTGACTGACGGAGCTGGACCTAGGAACCCACATGCCTAAATCACCCACCACCTTCGCATATATCTTACAGATTCCATTAGTACAGCAGTCTCTGCTTCTTTTTTCTCAAAGTCATACATCAAGAGAGTGTGACACCGTCATTTGTCATAATAATAGAGGTGGAGCTGAGGATAGCTGTAAACATTGAGAGAGATACACTATATTACCAAAAGTATTGGGACGCCTGCCTTTACATGCACATGAGCCTCTGGCTCTAGTCATGTAGATCAGGGGGCCGGACGCATGGATGGAGGGTTGTGCCCGGACGCCCTTAATGGACGGGCTGCCGCTGGTTGTAACGCCTCAAGGTTTTTCACCTTAATGCATTCTATGCATTAAGGTGAAAAAATTTCTTTGCTGCAGCTCCCCCCAGACACCCCCCCTTTTCTCTTACCTTAGCCCGATCCAGCGATGTGCATGAGCACATCGGCTCCAGCTGCTGTTTCTCTCCTCATTGGACAGATTGATAGCAGCGGGAGCCATGTGACATAGGAACAGGGGGCGGGTTGAGTCCTTCGGTCTGAGTCAACGGATGCAGCAGCGGGACTCGGTAGCGAGCCCACACGGGTGCCCACGGGGAAAGAGGCTTTCCCCGGGGCACCCAATAAAGAGGAGCCTGGAGCATCGGCGGGGCACTCCAGAAGAAGAGAATCTGGGCTGCTCTATGTAAACAATTGCACAGAGCAGGCATTTATAGGCATGTTTGCTATTTTTATTTTTATTTATTTAAAAAATGAGGGTTTACAACCCCTTAAATTTAGTGTAATTATCACTGAAAATTTTCCATTGATAAACTTCTGACATAATATCGTATGACAAAAAAATTGGAGCTAACACCCACCACTGTATTCTGCAGGGTCTCTGCTTTCAGAAAATATATAATGTTTGAGGGTTTTAACTAATCTTCAGGCCTAAAATGATGTGTGCAAAGAAATGCACAAAACAGCTCTGGCAGCAAAACGCTGACCTTACCCAATCAGAATATCAGTATAGATACTCAATAGTACCTGCAAATGTTCCTCCTTACCTTTCAGCACCCCCAAGGAGCCTCAAAACCCAGAGCCCCTGTTGGTTGCCCCTTGCACCATCCTATCTCCCATGCCTCATGATAAGGCTGGCCATACGTGATTCAAATCTCAGACGGTTCAGCAGGAACTGGCTGAGATTTGAACCGTTAAAGTTGGAGTAAACTCCCATCTCTGGCTTGTACCTACAGGTACTGTAAATATCTCCTAAACATGCACCGTTGGGGAGATATTTACTGTATATGCAGCAGATAATGTCATTGACGCATGCGCTCTGAAGGACCTGGGTCCTGTGCCGTAAATGGCAGCTCCCCCGCGCATGCGCAGGAATCGGCCTCCAGCGGTGATGGCACATCGCTGGGATGCTTTGTTTCCATGGATGGATGCATACTAGCACATTATGATATTACCTTAAGCCTGGGTTCACACTGCAGCGATGTGGGAACCCTGCGAATTCACTGCGGGTTCCCGCATCGCATGTCTCTGGGCGGCAGTTCACACTGCCATATGCAAACTGTGGGGAGTGTCAATACAAGGTTAATGACACCCCCAAATCAGTTCGCAAATCGCACTGCGAACTGCAAACTCGCACAGGAATCGGATCGCATGGTGTGAACCACCATGCGATCCGATTCTGACCCTGCGCAAAAAAAAGGGTCCTGTGCGAGTTTGCTCCGATTGCGATGCGAATTCAGCCATACAATCTCTATGGCTGATTTTGCATCGCACAGAGATCGCATATGGTTCACACATTGACACAGTGCGGTGCGAAATCATATGCAATCTCTGAGATCAGAGCAGTGTGAACCCAGGCTAAAGGTCAGAAAAAAAACTCACATTGATCGATCAACTTGGGTACAACCAGCCTACCAAATTCTCTTGCGATTATCGCTAGTGGCTGCCGTAACCGTCACTGTCTTCTCCCGGAGGGGGCAGCTTCCTCCCTCCACCCTCCCCTGTCCTCCCGCCGGAAGAAGACAATGGCCTGGCAGGAGGGATTCCCGCATCAACAGTGTCTGTGTTGATGGAGGAATCAAGCAAATTTCTTTCCTGCAACTCATGGAAAGAAATTTGCTCTGTGTATGGTCGGCCTTAGCCAATAAATCAACCAATCACATTGTTGAGCCATTTATGAGGAAAGGGAGGTAGGTGAGGGTGGGGTCAGTCCCTGACTTCCTATGAGGAGTCAGTATTTGCATACTAGAGCTTCATGCACACGGCCACAAGAGGGCGCACAGCATGCATGGAATGTTAATTGGGGTTGAAACGGAGCCAAAGGTGCAGTGTACAGCCTCCTTTTCCAACATTGTATCTCATTTAAATTAATTGAACATATTCTAAACATTTTTTTCAAACCTAAACACTAGAAATATAAGAATGCCTTTAAGCACTCTTCTACAAGAACCCGCCTGTCATGTATGTCTAGTGGTACTTTAATTCTGTGGTTTCTACTGTGTAATCTTCATTGGAATGAAGTCTGTAATGAATGACTTGGGGTGATAGTTATAATTAATGATCAAACTTTGCATTTCATTACTGCCTGTTTATAATGTGAGCCTGAAGAGCAATTTTAAGTTTCATTCGTTCTTCTAAACAAGTGTATCATTTATTCGCTTCACGAGGTCTGCCTTACGCATTGCACTTATGATGCCGGTTCATAGTCATTTTCTTTTTACGCCACCAAATGCATCTACAGGAAACAAGGGAAATCAATTAGTCCCCTGCCAATGCTATCTAAAAGATAATGATTAGGTGGTCACAGATGGGCAAAGTGCTCTCCGGGAACCACGGCTAGGAGCGCCGGGGCCCAAAGCTATACCCAGCTGACGGCACACACTTCATAATTTGGATCATTTACTTCTTATAAAAGTATAAAGAAGAAGCTCTGCTAAGAAATAAAAAAAAACCCCTATGACATGGTGAGTGGCCTACTTGGGAATCGCCAGCAATGACGGCGGCAGTGGTGGTTGGTGCTCCATCGGTCGGGGGGGGGGGGGGGCGGCAGATGGACCTGACCAAGGCCCCCCCCATCGCTCCAGCCCACCACAACCCCAACACCCACCACCCCGTCACCTGCTCTCTTACCATGTGCTGCTATCTCCGGATGGACCAGGCCCTGATGAGGTCGGCCGCAGGGGGGGATCGATGTAGGAGATGTGTGTGGTGTGCGCAGACACAGGGGCGATCCATGAAGAATGGTGTGCATTAGGCACGGCGGCATCACTACTGCTCTCTGCTACCTACCCCTTCCCTCTATAGGTCTGTGCTCCCCTCTTCTGTAGCCAGCAGGCCATCTCTGACAGCCACAGGACTTGGCGGCTGGTGGGTCGGTCGGTCGGTCCTCGGCATCACAGGGCCGTGCGTCTCCTCCCTCCTCCTCCTAGGCCAATAGGATCTCTTCTCCTTTCGAGCCAATCAGGAAACAAGTCTCAGGACCCGCTTCCTGATTGGCCAGGAGGAGAATCAGTGTGACAATAGGAAATTAATATTCACATAACTGGGTGGGCTCTGTGCTTCGAGCCCACTGTTTTTTGAAGCCTATTAGAGCCTCAGGCTCTAATCATGTGCTTAAAAAAAAAAAAAACCATTAGAATCCATGCGTCCGACACCCTGCATGTAGATTAGGGACCGGATGCATGGATTAAGAGGGCGGCGCCCCTACTGGATTGCTACTAGGTTCACCCACTTCCTCTGAGCCCAGGCCGTCATGGACCCACCCCCCTGCCTGTGACTGTAAAGTGAAGGAGAAACACCTTAGTTAGGAGCTCATCTCTCTGCCACTCTGAAATCACCTCCTTTATAACAGCATCCTCATTCTCAGCACAAGAACTAATTGACTTCTTGAGCTGCTTCTTCTTCTCCCAGTCTGGGCTCTGCTGTACAGGGAACTCGAGAGGCTGATCAAGTCAAATTCAAGTACATGCATTGCTTACATTTAAAAACCTATATTAAATGGTGAATTCATGAATAGTGATGAGCTCAGATTTGGGAGTGGTAAACTGTGACATTATAGCAGGCCAGCAACCTAAAGAGCTGTGCTTGGGGAATTTCCCATCCCATACATAACAAAGGGGCAGGGATGCTGATGACATGGCTATTATTATTATTATACAGGATTTATATAGCGCCAACAGTTTGCCCAGCTCTTTACAACCTGGGGGCAGACAGTACAGTTACCATACAAATCAATACAGGAGGGATCAGAGGGCCTTGCTCGTAAGAGCTTACAATCTAGAAGATTATAAGCTCTAATGTGCAGGGCCCTCTGATCCCTCCTGTATTGATTTGTATTGTAATAGTACTGTCTGCCCCATGTTGTAAAGTGCTGGGCAAACTGTTGACCTAATATGGTGATTGATATTGACCTAATATAGCCATGTAATGCAATATGTATGGTCATGTAACCATAGTAAGTCAATGACGTCACCAGCATCCCTTTGTGATGTGTGGCTGCAGGGCAGATAATTTCCTGGCGGTCATGTGACAATTTTCCGTGGGTTCAGCCCAAACCTGAGCTCATCACGGTTAATCAATACAAGGCTGCATTAAAGTAGTATTAAAGTGATTGCAAAGGCTAAGATATTTTTATTTTTTAAAAATAACACATTAACAATTATACTTACCTGTATTGCACAGAGCGGCCCCTAACCTCCACCGCTGGTTCTTTTGGCTCCTTCTCTTCTCCCTATGTCCCACGATAAGAAGTCCCTTCCTATGGGGCACACGCAAGCTGGGCTGTGCATCCATAGACACACGCACTGGGGCTTGGCCCCGCCCCCTGCTCACAGGATTTGATTGATGGCAGCATGACCCTATGACTTCCACTGTTGTCTCTCTGTCCTGTGAATGCAGGGAGAGAGGAGAGAGCTGTGATGGACAGGCACAGCGCTGGACTGAGTGAGGACTCAGGTAAGTATGGGGGGGGGGGGGGGGCTGATACAAATACTGGGACATTTTTTTACAAAGAATGCATTAGGGTAAAAAATGTCCTGCCCTTAGAACCACTTTACAGTCATTTTTTGTTTTCCTTATATCAGAAAAAATAACCTAACTCACATAGATTCAATTTTTTTTTGTACTTTCCCCCTCAGTGCTTCCTTATGCAATTTTCCCCTGGCTGCACTGCCACATTACCATTCTCTCTGCACCCCCTGTGCCTCTATGCATTTTTTTTTAATTTTTTGCATTAGTACATGTACCCCATGGCAGGGAGAATCTTATCATATTCCATTTTTGACCGCAGTTTGTCCATTAGTTCACACCTATGCGAATTGAATGCGGCTTACACAGCATCTAATTCGCAAGACACTTGAAAACATGTTGTTTTCAATGTGTCCGGTTCAGATAGGTGCGGTGCATTCGCACTCCGCATTGCACAGAAACCGTGTGCATTTTCTGTGCAGTGCGGTGCGAATTACAGCCCCACTGTGTTCAATGGGAATGCATCTAATTCACAGATGTGTTCCGCATTGAACAGGGATTCTTTCCCCCTCCTCACTGCACCCCCCTCCCCAGCCAGCTGATGCGCTGTGAGAACGGAGACAAGTTGCTGAACAGCGGCTTGTTTCCTTCTCACACAGATCGGAGCTGGAATTCGCAATGCACTGGTGTGAATCCAGCCTTAGTCCTAAAAATGTATTTATTAACAGGATTCACCCTGCCCCCCCCCCCCCCCCTTCAATGGGATTAGCCACCAAGTTTGGGTTTGCCAAGTTTCATATAGGTTTTACCCCTCTTTAACCACTTCAGTCCCGGAAGGCTTACCCCCCTTTCTGACCAGGCCATTCTTTGCTATTCGGCACTGTGTTGTTTTAATTGACAATTGCGCAGCCATGTGACGTTGTATCCAAATGAAATTGATGTCCTTTTTTCCCCACAAATAGAGCTTTCTTTTGGTGGTATTTGATCACCTCTGCATTTTTTATTCTTTGCGCTATAAACAAAAAAAGGCCAACAATTTTGAAAAAAAACAAAACAATATTTTTTACTTTCTGCTATAAAACATAATAAAGTTGTATTTCTATGGCAATCAATTTAGAGTTGAAAAAGAAAAAATGGGAGCAAGTCTAACCTCATCCCTGACAATGACTATAACAACCAAAGAGAAGAAACCCCCTCGGGACGTTAAACGGGAAGACCAACTCCTCAAGAAAAAGAGTACATATATATACAAAAATATCTTTATTTTATACAAAGCAAAAATAGATACAGAAGCAGATATATGCGTGACATACAGCAAGACAACAAATAATGCTGATGAGCATACAAAATGGAAAACAATAACAATTAAAAAAGGACCACTGATCTGCCAGGGAGATGGCAGAAAAAGACCCAACGCGTTTCAATCTTATTAGTGGAAATCTTCCTCAGGGGTAAGTGGTCATTGTGCTTAACCACTTCAGCCCCGGAAGGATTTCACACTTTAGGACCAGAGTACTTTTTGCGATTCGGCATTGAGTCGCTTTATCTGACAATTGCGCGGTCGTGCGGCGTTGTACCCAAACAAAATTTGCGTCCTTTTCTTCCCACAAATAGAGCTTTCTTTTGGTGGTATTTGATCACCTCTGCGTCATTTCTGATCGCTGCTATAAACAAAAGAAGAGCGACAATTTCGCAAAAAATCCCAAATTTCTTACTTTTTGCTAAAATACAAATCCAAAAAAAAATATAAAAAAACTTTTTTTTTCATCGGTTTTGGCCGATTTATATTCTTCCTCATATTTTTGGTTAAAAAAATCGCAATCGGCGTTTATAGATTGATTTGCGCAAAAGTTGCCGCGTTTACGGATGATGAGAATTAATTTCTGGGGTTTTTAATTTTTTTATTTTTTACTAGTAATGGCGGCAATCTGCGATTTTTAGCGGTACTGCGATATTGCAGCGGACATGTCGGACACTTTTGACACTTTTTTGGGACCATTGGCATTTATACAGCAATCAGTGCTATAAAAATGCACTGATTACTGTGTAAATGCCATTGGCAGTGAAGGGGTTAACCTACAGGGGGCGCTCTAAGGGTTAACTGTGTTCCCTGGGCGTGTTCTAACTGTGTGTGGGCTGCCCTGGCTGTGGAAAGGGGATGATCACAGCTTCCATGTAGAGGAAGGCTGTGATCATCGCCCTTCCCCCTCTATGAGAACGGAGGTCCGTGTTTACATACACGGACCTCTGTTCTCTCGCTGCGGGGGGGCCATCGCGGGTAGCGGGCGGAGATCGAGTCCGCCCTACCCGCTCCCTGCCCCCCCAACACAGTGAGCGCGCGAGCGTGCTCACAATATTAGTTATCGCGGCTGCCGTCAGGTGACGGCGGTTTGTGATAACGAGCCACCTTGTCGCCGTCACGCTGCGGGGGGCGATCGGCAAGTGGTTAAAAACGGTACATCTAGTCATAACGAATACTCTGGAACCTTCTTAATGGAAGAAATAGTAGAGGATAAGACCTATAACTATCAGCCAAGCCATAGTAATGTGCCGCGAGTCAGCCGACAGGCTAGTAGGCAACCACAACCAGTTAAGAAAAATGGCTGGCAGAGTATCGGAAACGGTGGAAGGAGGGCAGGGAAACTCGGCCAGTGGACCAGTACAACAAAGTTCCAGTTTGTTCAAAAAGTAAGAGCAGGAGCGGATCCAGGCAAGAGAAGAGCTGTATGAAAATAAGCCATCAGGAATATAGTAAAAGCTAAGTCATATGGCTCGTAACAGATCAAAAATACCCCCAAAAGGGGAGCCAGAACAAAAGGCTGGGCAGCACGCCCCAAACCAATAGGAAAAGGCAAAGTGTCTGATATTCAATAAGTACAAAAGCCATCGTCCTGGAGCAAGCCCCCACACCGAGTGCCTATATCTGCTTCTGTACCAATTTTTGCTTTGTATAAAATAAAGATATTTTTGTATATATATGTACTCTTTTTTCTTGAGGAGTTGGTCTTCCTATTCTGCTATAAAACATATCCAATAAAATAAAAAAATAAAAAATCTAATTTCTTCATCAATTTAGGCCAATATGTATTCTGCTACATGTTTTTGATAAAAAAATAATTCTAATAAGTGTATGTCGATTGGCTTGCGCAAAAGTTATAGTGTCTACAAACTATGGGATATTTTTATGTCATTTTTATTTTTTTTTATTTTTCTTTACTGGTTATGGCAGCAATCAGCGACTTATAGCGGGACTGCGACATTGCAGCGGACAAATCAAAAACTAATGACACTGGCTGGGAAGGGGTTAACATCAGGGGCAATCAAAGGGTTAAATGTGTCCCTAGGGAGTGCTTGCTAACTGTGTGGGGGATGCATTTACCATAGGAAGGCAGAGATCCGTGTTCCTGCTTAGCAGAAACACAGGATCTCTACCTTACCTTCTCAAAGAACAGCGATCTGCCTTATTTACATAGCAGACCGCCCTTCTACTCATTTTGGGAACTGTCGGTGGGTCCTGGTAGACATCGGGTCGGACTGGATCAGGCGCCCCAGACCCGGAAGTGTCAGATCATGTGCTAGGTATGTGATTTGGCACAGAGCCGCCACCCTGCCGCAATACATGTGCGTGGGGCGGTCGCTAAGTGGCTAACAGGGAAGTGTTGGCGGTCCCAATCAGAACAGCCTAGGATGAGAATCGCCAGATTCTTTGGATACAATTTAAAATATCCCATCCACATCAGTGCCTGATCAAACATTCCCATAGACACTCCTAAACCTTGTGGGCAGCCTTCCCAGAAGAGTTGAAGCTGTTATAGCTGCAAAGGGTGGGCCAACTGAATATTGAACCCTACCCGACTAAGACTGGGATGCCATTAAAGTTCATGTGCGTGTAAAGCAGGGGCGGCCCATCCATTAAGGACCCTGTCCTCTCCATCTCCCTATATGCACAGTATGAATGTATCCTTGGCCATCCGTGACCACTCTCTATTCATGCGGCCGGCCCCTTTCGCGGCGGGGGGCCGTAGGCTCTAATAGGCTTCAACATAGAGTGGCTTGTGGCGCAGAGTGTGGCGCCGCAGAGCCCACTCACGTGTGTTACAAAAGCAAATGAATATATGCTTTTCTAACACTGAATCGGCTCTCAGCCAATCGGGAAGCACAGTTATGTTACCGGTTTCCCGACTGGCTGAAAAGACAGGCGATCCTATTGGAAGCCTTTCTCGGAGGGGGAGAAGGGTGCACGGCCAAAACCAAGCCGCTCCCCGCTCGCCAGACACCGCTGTCTGCCTGCTGCCCGCTCCTAGATGGGACTTTGATATCCCGACTGCCCTGGGGGGTGCAGAGGGTACTGTCAGTACGGCGAGCCCCACGGCAGGGGGGGGGAGGGGGTAGATGGATGCTAGGTACCCCTGTGGTGATACTATATACTCCTCTGGTGATACTCTATACCCCTCTGGTGATGCTATATACTTCTCTGGTGATACTATATACCTATATACTCCTCTGGTGATACTATATACCCCTCTGGTGATGCTGTATATACCCCTCTGGTGATGCTGTATATGCTCCTCTGGTGATGCTATATATTCCTCTGGTGATGCTATATACTCCTCTGGTGATGCTGTATATACTCCTCTGGTGATGCTACATACCCCTCTGGTGATGCTGTATATACTCCTCTGGTGATGCTGTATATACCCCTCTGGTGATGCTGTATATACCCCTTTGGTGATGCTGTATATACTCCTCTGGTGATGCTATATACCCCTCTGGTGATGCTATATACTTCTCTGGTGATACTATATACCCCTCTGGTGATGCTATATACTTTTCTGGTGATACTATATACCCCTCTGGTGATACTATATACTACTCTGGTGATGCTGTATTTACTCCTCTGGTGATGCTATATACTCCATTGGTGATGCTATATACACCTCTAGTGATGCTATATACACCTCTGGTGATGCTATATACTCCTCTGGTGATACTATATACCTCTCTGGTGATACTATATACCCCTCTGGTGATACTATATACCCCTCTGGTGATGCTACATACCCCTCTGGTGATGCTGTATATACCCCTTTGGTGATGCTACATACCCCTCTGGTGATGCTGTATATACCCCTTTGGTAATGCTGTATATACTCCTCTGGTGATGCTATATACCCCTCTGGTGATGCTATATACCCCTCTGGTAATGCTATATACTTCTCTGGTGATACTATATACCCCTCTGGTGATACTATATACCCCTCTGGTGATGCTGTATATACCCCTCTGGTGATGCTGTATATACCCCTCTGTTGATGCTATATACCCCTCTGGTGATGCTGTATATACCCCTCTGGTGATGCTGTATATACCCCTCTGTTGATGCTATATACCCCTCTGGTGATGCTGTATATACTCCTCTGGTGATGCTATATACCCTATCTAGTGATGCTGGGCTGCATACTCCTAACACAATGGGTGGAATCTATAAGGGATGGGGCTTATGAGAAGTGGGAGGGGTCAAAAAGGAAGGGCAGGATCTGTCGCCCCCCCATCCTAAAATTTCACCAGCCGCCACTGGTGTAAAGGCAGGCGTCCCATTACTTTTGGTAATATAGTGTATTTGTTATTATATACTGTTTTTGACATAGAATAGTTTTAAAAAATGCATCAGAAGGAATTCATTTTTAGAGCTAAATAATTCTTGAGATTTACTGACTGTATCATTACATATTGTTGGATAAATTCTATTGCCAGATAAAAATACGGTCCAATTATTTCTCCCATCATTATCTCTCCACCTCCCGGTTTCTCTCTCTACAATAATATATATGTGCTCGGTGCAATGACAGAGCGGATCCATGGGGGAATAATTATCCTCAGACCTCGAGACTGCGAGGAGCAGCGTCTGTACACAGCTGGCTTTATTGAGAACTGACAGACTTGACACTGCAAGGATATAATTAAATCATCGTCTCATCAGCGACTCGCCATAAAAAGCAGCACCAGCCTAAAAGTACGGGAGATACATCTCATGTATGTAGGAGCGCTACCAGTCTGGATAAAGAAAGTGGAGGATTGGTATGACTTGGGCTCACCATAAATTATACAATCTGATTGTACAATCTCCTTTAGATTTCCCATCGATTACATAAGGAAAGGGCCAGCCTGATCTGACTCAAATGCACCGAACTGTTACAGCGGATCTTCGCTGCATCTGAGCACCACAAACCAAAAACACTGTTTAATTCATTTTTTTATATTTAAAGCAAACTCCCCTTTGCTTTAGTTTGTTGAGAAATTACTTTGAGAAACAACTCCCTAGCTGTGGCCATTTTTAGTAAGGGCAAATGATTCACGTAGCATTTAATTCCTGGAATCCATCTGCCCTTAGCTCAGGCATGCATGCAGGAGGGTGTGCTAAGGAGAAAACCCCTCCTCCTCTCCTCCCTTTCTGAAGACTCCTGGGATGTATGACATCATTTGCCTAGGCAAGAAACCAGGAAGTAACTGAAGAAATGTAAAAAATAAAGTGTAAAACAAATAAATATGATATATTTTCCTTTCTATTACTAAGCCATTGATTGGGAAGATCAGTGAGCTGCTGCTTCCCAGAGGGTATGGGATCATATAAAAAAGGGGAAAAGGGTATTTATAATGTTTTTTTAGGTCTATACATAAATGCTTTGCCTTTCATTTCTATTTTAACCACTTCAGCTCCAAAAGATTTTAGCCCCCTTCAAGACCAGGCAATTTTTTGCTATTTAGTACTGCGCTACTTTAACTTTTAACTATGCAGTCATGCAACACTGTACCCAAACGGAATTTATATAATTTTTTTTCACACAAATAGAGCTTTCTTTTGGTATTTGATCACTCCTTGTGTTTTTTTTTGTGATATAAACGTAAAAAGACCTAAGATTTTGAAAAAAAACAAATATTTTTTACTTTTTGCTATAGAACATATCCAATAAAAAAAAAAAAAAAAAATCTAATTTCTTCATAAATTTTGGCCAGAATGTATTCCGCTACGTTTTTGATAAAAAAAATCCCAATAAGTGTTTATTGATTGGTTTTTGTGAAAGTTATAGCGCCTAGAAACTATGTATTTTATGCTACTAATGGCGGGGATCAGCGACTTATAACGGGACTGCAATACTGCACTGTATCCAATGAATCTGTATCCAACGAGAGAGGCCCTTGCATTACATTAACTATATTGTCAAAAGTATTGGGACACCTGCCTTTACATGCACAATAACTTTAATGGCGTCTTAGTCTGTAGGGTTCAATATTGAGTTGGCCCACTCTTTGCAGCTATAATAGTTTTAACTCTTCTGGGAAGGCTGTCCACAAGGTTTAGGAGTGTCTATGGGAATGTTTGACCATTCTTCCAGAAGTGCATTTGTGAGGTCAAGGCACTGATGAGAAGGCCTGGCTCACAGTCTCTGCTCTAATTCACCCCAAAGGTGTTCTACCGGGTTGCGGTGCAGGACAGTCAAGTTCCTCCACCCCAAACTCAGTGAGCAGTCATGTTGGAACAGGAAGGGCCAACCCCAAACTGTTCCCATAAAGTTGGGAGCATGAAATTGTCCAAAATGTCTTGGTATGCTGACACCTTAAGAGTTCCCTTCACTGGAACTAAGGGGCCAAGCCCAACCCCTGAAAAAACAACCCCACACCATAATACCCCTTCCACCAAATGATATGGACCAGTGCACAAAGCAAGCTTCATAAAGACATGGATGAGCGAGTTTGGGGTGGAGGAACATGACTGGCCTGCACAGAGTCCTGACCTCAATCCGATAGAACACCTTTGGGATGAATTAGAGCGGAGACTGCGAGCCAGGCCTTCTCATCCAACATCAGTGCCTGACCTCACAAATGCACTTCTGGAAGAATGGTCAAACATTCCCATAGACACTCCTAAACCTTGTGGACAGCCTTCCCAGAAGAGTTGAAGCTGTTATAGCTGCAAAGGGTGGGCCAACTCAATATTGAACCCTACAGGCTAAGACTGGGATGCCATTAAAGTTCAGGTGTGTGTAAAGGCAGGCATCCCAATACTTTTGACAATATGGTGTAGTTGTTGGTAGGTCTAAAGGAGATTGCATTGCCAAATTCTAGCAGAAAAAAATGCATTTTCATAGGCATAAGGCCGAGGTGTGATTGACTGTCGGGGGGGGGGGGGGGAGCTCAGGTTCACCCTCCTGGCATGAGATGATCAGATAATCACAAGCAATACTTGAAATCAGAAGCCAGCCTTGTAATTATCCAGCCGTCAAAGCTAGGGCTAAGGGGCAATTGCTACTGTTGGAGACTGAAAACATCCCCTTGAGAAAATCAATATGCCATTCAAGAACAAAGTGACAGGTTCTTTTGATAGGACAATCCCTCCTACTGCTGATACTTACCTTCTTCCGCTGCTCCGTTTACCTTAAAGCTAAACTTCAAGCACAAAAACTTTATTTAAATATATTCCTCAAAAGTCAACAATTATATACATCCACTTTGTGTGTAGCAATTGCCTTTGCAAACCCTTCTAAAAGTAGCAGTGACATCATCGCTGTGCTGCACATAGCCTGTGCAGAGAGCAGAGCTGTGGGAGGGACTTGGGAGGCTCCACCCACTACAGGCTTACTGCAGAAAACTGCAGGAGGGGCGGAGACAAGACCAGTCACCCTGCAGAAAGAGGAGAGCAGCAGTGAGCGGTCTTTATTACACAGAGGGAAATGTCTCGCACTGGATTACTGCACAGATCTGGACATCATACAAAAAGTACACCAAGATTCAAGGAACAATACACATGATGAATGGATTTAGACAATACTTGCTTATCCCAGAATTCAGCTTTGCCTACCTCCTGAGTCACTGACTTGGAACAATCATGCGGCAAGTGAAGACAATGATGTGTACACTCATTGTGGGTCATTGATTAGGAAAACACTAAAACTAGAGGGTCATCATAAAAAGAAGAGAAGGGCATTTTCAAGAGAGGTCAGTAATGGCAGGCCCCATATTTCTCTCAGGACAGGCTCATGTTTTTTTTTTTCTTTGTTATCAGGTTCACAACTAAAAAAATACAGTTTTTGATAATATTTGTCATTCTGTTCAGGGGCGGCCCGTCCATTAAGGCCCCCTTTGTCCTCGCCACCCCCTCTATGCTATGGATAAGTTCATGCATAGCATGAATCTATCCATTGCTGCCTGCGACCACCCCCTATTCATGCGGCCGGCCCCTTTGAGGTGTTGGCCACATGAATCACCACTGCGGGGGGGGGGGGGGGGTT
>BLSH010489606.1:173817-185403 GCA_018402905.1 Glandirana rugosa
GGGGGGGGGGGGGGGGGGGTTCTTTGACGCATCCCATTAGAGCCGTAGGCTCTAATAGGCTTCAACATAGTGTGGCTTGTGGAGCAGAGCGTGCCGCCATGAGCCCTTAGAAAGGCAAACGAACATTTGCTTTTCTAACACTAAACTGCTCTCTGCCAATCAGGTTACCGGTTCCCCAATTGGCGGAGAAGACAGGCAATCCTATTGAATGCCTTTCTCGTTGGAGGAGGGGGATGCACAGCCGAAGCCAAGCCGCTCCCCGTTCGCCGGACACCGCTCCCTGCCTGCTGCCCGCTCCAGGGGGGATCTTCTGTCAGTGCCGCGAGCCCCGCGGTGCGGGGGGGGGGGGGTGCTGTATACCCCTATCTCTGATGCTGCTGTATATCCCTATCTGTGGTGCTGTATATCCCTATCCGTGGTGCTGTATATCCCTATCCGTGGTGCTGTATATCCCTATCCATGGTGCTGTATATCCCTATCTGTGGTGCTGTATATCCCTATCTGTGGTGCTATATATCCCTATCTGTGGTACTGTATATCCCTATTTATGGTGCTGTATATACTTATCTATGGTACTTTATACTCCTATCTATGGTGCTGTATACCCCTATCTATGGTGTTGTATATCCCTATCTGTGGTGCTGTATATCCCTATCTGTGGTGCTGTATATACCTATCTGTGGTGCTGTATATACCTATCTGTGGTGCTGTATATACCTATCTGTGGTGCTGTATACCCCTATCTGTGGTGCTGTATACCCCTATCTGTGGTGCTGTATATCCCATCTATGGTGCTGTATACCCCTATCTATGGTGCTGTATACCCCTATCTATGGTGCTGTATATACCCCTATCTGTGATGCTGTATACACCCTTATCTGGCGATGCTGGGCTGTATACTCCTGACACAATGGGTGGTATCTATAAGGGGTGGGTCTTCTGATAAGTAGGAGGGATCAAAAAGGGCTTGTGGAGATGAGTAGGAAGAATGCCACCCTTACCAACAGCTAAAAAAAAACTGGTGTCCTGGTGCTGGCTCTGCCAAGTGGCACTGAACATGGGACTATCCAGGCACCGTCAGATGGAAGGTCAATCAGCCACAGCTCAAGGAACCCATAGCAACCTCTGGAGGAACTGTAGGGTTCAACGGACCCCTGGTTGGGAATGACTAATCTACAGAAAAAAAAAAACAGCAAAGTGTTCAGCAAGCAAAATAATTTTTCAGGTTGTTAACTGGCAGAGAAATAACACTAATAATACATAAAATTCAACAATAATGAAGGACATATTGACTTGATATGAAAAACCAATCTACCGGTATATTCTCTTTTATTTGTACATCTGTTTCACTTTAATATATATTACGATGTGTGGTGTACATTTTCATAAAATACATTTGTCTGTTACAATTTTATATTGCTGTACATCTTTTATATATACACACTGAAAATAGTCTTCCCAGTAAGTACAGTGTCCCTATATTGCTGGACATTTGGAGTGACTGCGGTAATATGCTGAGACACTAGGCAGATGGCTCAGTATAACTGAATGAGTAATACATTTGTATCATTATGTACACCCTGTGTAATATTTCTCACAGTTTAAGGGCTAGGGTAGTATATGGACAGGCTAGGGTAGTATATGGATGGGCTAGGGCAGTATAGGGGCAGGCTGGGGTAGTATATAGACAGGCTAGGGTATTATATAGACAGGCTAGGGTAGTATATGGACAGACTAGGGTAGTATATAGACAGGCTAGGGCAGTATAGAGGCAGGCGGAGCAGTCCGGGGGGCAATTGTCATCATGACACACAAAACTGCTGGAAAAAATCTTGGTCATCGATTTGCTGGGTAAATAGAAGAGAAGGAGAGGCGGCCGTGGTTAAATTTGCTGCCCCTCTCAAAGTGCTGGCACTGGGACTCATGGTAGGGCCGGTCTGCAACCACTTTAAAAAGCATCAAAAACGCATCGGAATGCATCTAAATGCATCAAAAACACTCAAATGCATTACAGTAAATAAACCCGGGAAACTGGAAAAAACTGGGGAGATGGGGGGGTTGAGCACTGGAACCCATTGAAACTACATCAAAAATGCACCAGAAGTATATAGACATCCTGCTGCCCTGGGAACATGAATAACTCCTCTTTGTACCAGCCCACCCTTTGCAACATGTGATTATTTAAAAAAAACATGAATGCTAAAGCGCACTATTGGCAGCAGAAGAGTGTCATTATATGCATAGCTACTTCACTGTATAGACTAACAAACAATGAAAAAAAGAAGAGGTTGTATTATGTTTATTGAACTATAGGGGGGTCTTGAGACTCATCTGTACACCCCCAGCACCAGGGCCATCTTTAATATTGATTGGACTCTGGGCAAATACTTTCTTGGGCGGGCCCTCCTAAATCCACTTATCAAATATTTGCAGGCGCAAGGGGCAGTTGTTTTGGGCCCCACAACAATGACTGGGCCGGGGGCAGCTGCCCCTTTTGCCCTGCATTAAAGACGGCCCTGCCCAGCACACACAACCCCCTATAGTTCACTGGGTGAGTTTGACCACAAATACCAAGAAGTGGCCAGAAGAAACAAAATAGACCAGAAGGATTCCGGTTAATATATTTTGGGGGTTGGTGCTGCCACCCTTACACTGCTTCCCTGGACTGTGTATTGTTTACACATTTATTATTAATTTATTATTATATGTACTTATATAGCGCCATCAATTTATGCATTGTTTTACATACTGTATATATTGTACATTCACATCAGTCCCTGCCCTGAGTTTACAATCTAAGGTCCCTAACTCACATTCATACACATACTAGGGCCAACTTAGACACGAGCCAATTACCTACCAGCATTATTTTGGAGTGTGGGAGGAAACCAGAGTACCTGGAGGAAACCCACACAGACACAGGGAGTACTGTGATACAATTAATACAAATGTAAAAGGATTTTGTTGATTACAGATGACCATGAGATGATGGTTGACTAAAGTCCACAGTTGTCATGTCTTTGGGAAGTGGCAGTCACCCCTGGATAACAGCCATTGTTGAAACCATCAAACAAATTGATTCTCTTAGCCTATTGCATCCTAGAGATTGGCTCTCCTGTCCTCTGTTGTATGAACATGGAGGCTTGGGCAATACCAGCGAGTAGCTCCACTGTGGTGGCCAGTTCTGGCCTGTATATCAAGCTGCCATCTACTATCCACAGTCACCTTTAGCTGGTGTGTGGGCACATTGTGGGTGCATTTTTTTCAGTCCGTTGATCCATTTCTGATTTACCCTTCTCATAGGCCAGCTGCAGTTTCTGCAGTCCCCTCGCCATAAATGCTGCCCGTTCATCTCCTCCAAATTCTACAATCCATTTCCTGAGCTCTGCATCAGAGGAGTGAGAGAGCTGTACGCCACCACACCGCAGGCCTGAAGGATAAGGCAGAGGGAGCGTGGGAGGATGGGGCATCTTTACTTCTGGAGATGCTTAAAAAAAAAAAAAAGACCACAGTTATTGACAGCATACGGCACCGAACAATACATCATTGTAGCTGGGTTGGGTGCTTGGAGTTTGGTGTGGAGATGTTAGCATTTAGTGCCGATACTTTCAGCTCCAATAATGTAATCCTGACATATTTTGGGTTACAGTAAGGGAATAGGTTTTATGGGCCTAAAGCGGAGTTTCAGGCAAAAAGCGCAGATCCATATAAGGGACCTGTTTTATCCACCCTACACTCCAAAAGATTGGTGTTTCTGTCCATCCATTTGTCACGCTTACCCCTAACACAGGTGATCAGACACTATAGCTAGCTACTGTGTTCTTCACCTATAGCAGCCCCCTTTCCCATAAGGCAAGCAGGCCTACGGGTACTCGGTTGCCCCCAGTACTTAAACACAATGCTATAGTGCTGGCCACCACGCCAGGGCAGACGCGAACTGAGCACAGCAAACAGGTACTAGCGGTTGGCAGACAGGCAGTGTGGTTCAATGACAGTCCAGGTAAAAGGCAGGCAGAGTTCAGAGAATAGTCGTTATCCGATCCAAGTGTCATATATAGGGAAACCTAATCTAGTAAAGCATGGCAGACAGACAGGGAGCTTGATCAGATATTACACACATTATCTCACTATCACAAGCATGAGACTGAAGGTTTGGCTGGCTTATATCAGGTTTGGTCTCCACCCAGAGACTGGCCACATTCATCCCCTTGCAGGTGGACAGACAGACATAGAGAATGCCATAGCCAAAACCAGAATGCTGGAATGAAGAGCAGGAACACTAGAAGCTCCTGACATGTGAAAGAGTCCTAAAGGATTAGGAGCAGAGTGAGGACTCGTCACTGTACTGCAGTACCACCCATCAAATGTGACTCATTCATTTGAATTGGGGCTCTATTGCAACTGTCTCGTTGTGCTGGTGTGAGCTTTTAGAGATTAAAACAAGCAGGGATGAGGCGACATAACACCTCCAAACCGCCTGTCAAACATCTGTTGTAGATCGCTTTCAGAGGGTCAACACAAATCTAAATGAGCCCTAAAAAATTGTCCTGAGGTTGAATCAAATAGGAAGCAAATCATACAATTTGCAGCATCTTCATGACTTTTAATGGGTTTTAAACTATTGCATATTGATTGATTATTTTAATACATTTTTATGCTTAAAAAAAATCTGAATAAAAGGATTCCTAAAAGCGATGTATTTTTCATTTCCTAATATAACCATAAAACACAACAACAAAGGAGTGAAATAAAAGAAAATACTTTCAAATATGATCAAAACCTATAAAGGAGGAAGTCAGCGGGGTTCACGCTCTATTGGCGCGTCCTGTTTCTTGTGTCTGAGATACTGGTTCAGAAAAGACAGTAAAAGCACAGCAGTGTCTCTTCAGGACGTACATCGGAAGTCGCAGGACTGCAGCATAGCTGGTGGTCTGCGATTGCAGAGTTCACACCATCACACAGAAATCATTATCACTCTGCAGTGTCTGCATGGCTCTCCTGGGTCTGCTGACATGTATTTACCACCAGCTCATCTTCTCCTTCTACCCAACGGGTGACCAACGATGTTCAAGCAGTGATGGCGCTCTAAAGCTGAACTCTGGCCTTCCTTTGCACAGTTGTAAAGTTAACTCTCCTCTGCTGAAATTGCTTATTTTGATTTTGTTGCACACTGTAAGCTTCTCACAGTGTGCATTAGAATCTGCAGGAAGGCAAATAGAGCCCGCTTAATTTCCTGGCTGCAGGGCATCCAGCATTATCTATCCCAGGCTTTCTCAACCTTTTAACCCTAGAGGAACCCCAAAAATAATTTTCATGTCTTGAGGAACCCTTACTAAAACCAATTCATCAGGGGTCAATAGGAACAATGGCCCTTATATTGGTGGTCAATAGGAAGAATGTCCCCCTTAATGTGGTGCTCAGAATACCACCCTTAAAGACAGCTAAAAAGATATTTGGTTTCATGCTCCTGGCTTTGCTAAGTGGCGCTGAACCTTGAACTCTGTAGGCATCATCAAATAGGTGGTTCATTAGCCACAGCTCAAGGAATCCCTAGAAACCTCTGGAGGAACCCTGGCTGAGAATGGCTGATCTAGCCATTTCTCCCCAGCCTTACTCATCATCCTGTGTAGGTATTAGCTGGCTCTGCATGTAAATACAGCTTGCCTAAGAATGCATACTCCTTTACTGAGTTCCACCCATCAAAGCATTGTGATATTTGAATATCTGCATAAGTTCGGCCCCCCTCCTCCTTCCTCCGCCACTGGGCCAATTAGAAAGTGCAGCGCACTTTGCGCATGTGCAGTAGAGAACTGGCTCTGAGGCCGAAAGGTTTCACTGCTGGTTTTCCTTACCAGGAATGGCAGCAGCAGCACCGAAAATCGGCTGGGGTGCCGACATCGCGGGAACCCTGGACAGGTAAGTGTCCTAATATTAAAAAGTCAGCAGCTATGGTATTTGTAGTAATTTTTTTTGTGGATGGGCGAAACACCTCTTTACTTTAAGTGTTTTCTCTGCTGGCCACTTCCACTATCCATGATCTGCCTGCATTACATAGAGAAGCAAAGAGACCCAGTGATGATGTCACTGGGTCTACAAAACAGTATGTAATGCAATGAAAATGTTTTATTAAAATGTTATTAGCATGTTAAGGGGGGCCAGGGAAGGCAAGATATGAACAGGTTAAACTAAAAAAACAAAAACCAGAGACTGGGAGTATGAAGGCTGCCATAACCTCTGCTTCTGAAAATAACTGGCTGACTGTCATGCTGATCCACTGATTGTAATACTTTCTGAGGCATGCAGCCAGAACAAGTGTGCTGATGAGCAGTTATTACTTCACTTCAGTGTTGCTGCATCCTTGTCTGAGGACAATGACTAAGAAACAAATAAAGCCACAGACAGCCAAGCAACTAGCATTTTCAGGAGGATAGCAATAACAGTATATTTTTCTGTAGGTCAGAGGTCAGTGTTAACTAATAGGTTAGGTATAATGGTGAAGGTAAAATGTTAGTGTTAGGTTGAGGGTTAGCGTAGGTTACATGCCAAGTTATGGATTGGCATATGTTACTTGCTAGGTTGAGAGTTAGCATAGGTTACATTTCAGGTTGAGGGTTAGCATAGGTTACATGTCATGAATGTTCTTCAAACCACTTTAATTCTCACCTGCTCTTGTTGAGAGGGTTAAGATACTACCTAGGTTAAGGGTTAGCATAGATTACATGTCATGGTGAGAGTTAGCATAGGTTACTTTCCAGGCTGAGAGCTGATGTAGGTGAAATTTCAGGTTTGAGGTTAGTGTAGGTTACATAGTAAGATGAGGATTAGTGTAGGTTACATGTCGGTTGGAGGTTAGTGTAGGTGACACGTCAAGTTGGAGGTTAGTGTAGGTGACACATCAAGTTGGAGGTTAGTGTAGGTGACACATCAGGTTGGAGGTTAGTGTAGGGGACACGTCAGGTTGGAGGTTAGTGTAGGGGACACGTCAGGTTGGAGGTTAGTGTAGGGGACATGTCAGGTTGGAGGTTAGTGTAGGGGACACGTCAGGTTGGAGGTTAGTGTAGGGGACACGTCAGGTTGGAGGTTAGTGTAGGGGACAAGTCAGGTTGGAGGTTAGTCTAGGTGACACATCAGGTTGGAGGTTAGTCTAGGTGACACGTCAGGTTGGAGATTAGTGTAGGTGACACGTCAGGTTGGAGGTTAGTGTAGGTGACATGTCAGGTTGGAGGTTAGTGTAGGGGACACGTCAGGTTGGAGGTTAGTGTAGGGGACACGTCAGGTTGGAGGTTAGTGTAGGGGACACGTCAGGTTGGAGGTTAGTGTAGGGGACACGTCAGGTTGGAGGTTAGTGTAGGTGACACGTCAGGTTGGAGGTTAGTGTAGGTGACATGTCAGGTTGGAGGTTTGTGTAGGTAACATGTCAGGTTGGAGGTATGTGTAGGTGACATGTCAGGTTGGAGGTTAGTGTAGGTGACATAGTAAGATGAGGGTTAGTGTAGGTGACATGTTAGGTTGGAGGTTAGTGTAGGTGACATAGTAAGATGAGGGCTAGTATAGGTGACATGTCAGGTTGAAGGTTAGTGTAGGTGACATAGTAAGATGAGGGTTAGTGTAGGTGACATGTTAGGTTGGAGGTTAGTGTAGGTGACATTGTAAGATGAGGATTAGTGTAGGTGACATGTTAGGTTGGAGGTTAGTGTAGGTGACATAGTAAGATGAGGGCTAGTATAGGGGACATGTCAGGTTAGAGGTTGGTGTAGGTGACATAGTAAGATGAGGGCTAGTGTAGGTTACACGCCAGGTTAGAGGTTAGTGTAGGTGACACGTCAGGTTGGAGGTTAGTGTAGGTGACATGTCAGGTTGGAGGTTAGTGTAGGGGACACGTCAGGTTGGAGGTTAGTGTAGGGGACACGTCAGGTTGGAGGTTAGTGTAGGGGACACGTCAGGTTGGAGGTTAGTGTAGGGGACACGACAGGTTGGAGGTTAGTGTAGGGGACACGTCAGGTTGGAGGTTAGTGTAGGGGACACATCAGGTTGGAGGTTAGTGTAGGGGACACGTCAGGTTGGAGGTTAGTGTAGGTGACACGTCAGGTTGGAGGTTAGTGTAGGTGACATGTCAGGTTGGAGGTTTGTGTAGGTAACATGTCAGGTTGGAGGTATGTGTAGGTGACATGTCAGGTTGGAGGTTAGTGTAGGTGACATAGTAAGATGAGGGTTAGTGTAGGTGACATGTTAGGTTGGAGGTTAGTGTAGGTGACATAGTAAGATGAGGGCTAGTATAGGTGACATGTCAGGTTGAAGGTTAGTGTAGGTGACATAGTAAGATGAGGGTTAGTGTAGGTGACATGTTAGGTTGGAGGTTAGTGTAGGTGACATTGTAAGATGAGGATTAGTGTAGGTGACATGTTAGGTTGGAGGTTAGTGTAGGTGACATAGTAAGATGAGGGCTAGTATAGGGGACATGTCAGGTTAGAGGTTGGTGTAGGTGACATAGTAAGATGAGGGCTAGTGTAGGTTACACGCCAGGTTAGAGGTTAGTGTAGGTGACACGTCAGGTTGGAGGTTAGTGTAGGTGACATGTCAGGTTGGAGGTTAGTGTAGGGGACACGTCAGGTTGGAGGTTAGTGTAGGGGACACGTCAGGTTGGAGGTTAGTGTAGGGGACACGTCAGGTTGGAGGTTAGTGTAGGGGACACGACAGGTTGGAGGTTAGTGTAGGGGACACGTCAGGTTGGAGGTTAGTGTAGGGGACACATCAGGTTGGAGGTTAGTGTAGGGGACACGTCAGGTTGGAGGTTAGTGTAGGTGACACGTCAGGTTGGAGGTTAGTGTAGGTGACATGTCAGGTTGGAGGTTTGTGTAGGTAACATGTCAGGTTGGAGGTATGTGTAGGTAACATGTCAGGTTGGAGGATAGTGTAGGTGACATAGTAAGATGAGGGTTAGTGTAGGTGACATGTTAGGTTGGAGGTTACTGTAGGTTACATAGTAAGATGAGGGTTAGTGAAGGTTACTTGTCACGTTGAAGGTTAGTGTAGGTGACATAGTAAGACGAGGGCCAGTAGAATACTGTTGCATGTCGTGAACATTCTTCAAGCCACTTATATTCTCACTTGTATGAAAGTCCCATGCAAGGAGCCAACAGCGTCAAAAAAACATGCAATACAATAAAGAGTGCAAAGCAGTAACCCATGGCAACCAATCAGAATTCACTTTGCTGAAGTCAGACAACTTGAAAATGGATTCTGATTGGTTGGCTGGGGCAGCCACTAGGTGCTTTTCTTCTTTCCTGTTGACACTGAATTGAGATAGAAGGTGATATTCCTATTATTAGAAAGTGAATGAACACGGACATCTATACCATACCCGAGTGTCTGGAGCTGCTCGATGATATGGAACCAGGAGCGCTTCTGGAAGGTTTAAATTGACAGGAAATCAACTTTCTTGAATCTGGAAGCTGAAAAAGATTATTTTTTTAAAAATAAAATATACTTCTGATCCCAACACTGCTGCGTGATGTGACTTCAATGCTACCCTGCGATTAGGCCCCAGTGGAAGCAAGCCTTCCTCACTCACTCTGGTTCCTAGCATCCAAACCTTTTCACTTACAGCATGTTCACGCTAACTCGTTGCAGTAATGCGCAATAAAACTCAAAGTTTTGGGGGATTTGTAGTACTTACCTGCTCTGTTTCCTTAGCTCTGCCCCCTCTGGTTGGCCTTTCTTCGCTGGCTTTGCCCGAGTAGTAAGGAAGGTAGTTTTTTCGGCTCAGTGGTTGAAGTTTAGGGACTGCGGTTTGTTTTACAGAATTTTGGTGGTTTGCGGTCACACAGGCCCGGCAGGCAATGCAGGTTCGGGGTCGGAGTCGCTGTTCTATGTGGCGAGATAGAGGGGAATACGTGACTGCGCTGGAACCACTGCAACAAAGCATAGGGACATTAACTCCACTGAAAGGTGAAACATTGGTTTAGTTCATACATTATGTAGCACCCTGCTCTTAAACAGGGCTGCTGATAAATTTAGTTGTGCTAGGTGGTAACTAGCCTGGCTAATTGGTAGTTGGATCCGCTGATTTCTATCCTAAGCCTGAGTCTGGCGTGTAGTCCCTCTCTTCTGTCACTAGGTGGCACTGCTGCCTCTGGCATTAGGATGATGGATCACGATGAATACAGGTTATGAGTAAATATGTTGTCTCAGCCAATCAGCAGGAGTTTCTTTCGGCCTCTGAGCATGCTGTGATAGCCTATTTATTTGGGAGGAGTCAGGTGATCGAGGTTCCTTGCTACCCGGGGGCTGCCTGGGTGGACGTGTGCCGTATTGCTCTGGTTTGCTAGGCCGGAAGCCTGAGGCCTATCTTGAGAGCTCCTGGTTTGCTAGGCCTGTCGGAGGCCTATCCAGGAATCCAAGCAGCAGCAGTGAGTTAGGCTTCAAGTCAGGGGCCTAACCAAGTTGAGGTTGGATCGTATCCAGCGGTAAAGGAAAAGCAGTTGCCACAACGGGACGACCACTCCTGTTACCAGAGGCAGGTGCAGAAAGGATGGAGGTCTGAAGAAGTACCAGAGCAGACTTTTTTGCTAGCCAGGGATGGTTAAGAAGTGGGAAAGCTTCAGTAGTCTCATCCGGGTGCCCAGCAGGAGGCGTGGGTGCACCTTGAAGATAAGTACAGCAGATAGCTGTGAGTCAAGCCAGGCACCCAGCGGGTAGCGTGGGTGACGCTTGAGAGATCTACAGTGGGATACTGTGAGATGTGAGTGAAGATCTACAGTGGGATACTGTGAGTTACATGTGCAGATCTACAGTGAAGTGTTGCTATAGGGGACAGCTCCAAAAATACAGATTTCTGCATTACGCTTAAAGGTCCTTGTTCTGTATTACTGTCAGCCTACTTCTATTTTTGTCTGCGGAGTCTGCCAATTTTGCTATTGTATTTGCCTAAGGTGTCCTGGCCCTAACCCTCTCTCCCCCAGTTCTTTGGTAATAAGAGACAATAAAACTCTCTTTGTTCATTTTAAAAGTGACTGGCGCCCAATCGTTTCATCTTGCACTACCAGGGCTGTAGATAAGGGGGGGGTTTGGGGTGTTCAAACCCCCCCCCAGAGCATCCTGCCAAAAATAAAAAGGGTCTCTGCCCTGTCGTCTCTCATGGCACCAGCACTGCAACAACAAACAGCGGAGCACAGCAGTCAGTATTGCGGGCAAAGTGGATGCAGCAGGTCGGGTGTAAGGCTCACAGGCACTTAAGTTATGCTGTTATGATCAGCGGACGAGGGAAACACAGATACTAGACAGGTGGCCCTTGGGTCTTGTCGGACTAGTATTGTCGTATTGAATTCACGGACACTCGGAATGTGGGCTGGACGACGTAGGTGAAACGGGCGTTATGACTGACGACACGAGGCGACAAACAACAACGTCACGACCACGGTACTCTCTGCTGTCCCGTCTCTGGGAAAAATAAAAACCGTCCTACGAGACCCCCCCCCAAACTTGTGGGGTTTGGGGGGGGAATAGATGTCGGGACCATCACGTTCTACTTTGCTAACCCGCGGTCAGTGAAAATTTTACTTGTTTCTCTCAAAATAACAGAGAATA
>BLSH010489606.1:203589-221063 GCA_018402905.1 Glandirana rugosa
AATATGTTCCCTGGCTGTGTTCTAACTGTGGGGGGGTAGGGCTGGCCGGGACATAACAGATCTAACTGATCCCAGTGACAGGGATCAGTAGATCTGTTATGTCCCCTGTCACAGAACGGGGAACCGCCGTGTTTACAACGGCGGTTCCACGTTCTGAGGCTCCTAAAGGCGATCGCCGGGTCTCGGGCGGACATCGAGTCCGACCGACCCACGGGCACGCTCGCCGCCAGGGAGCGCGCCTGGAGCGTGCGCAGTGGAGGACGTCCATGGACGTCCTCCGGGCATTTCAGGTCCGCGCTGGAGCCGTACTTCGGCTATAGCGCGGACCTGGAGTGGTTAATACTTATGCTGCTAGCATTGTTAAATAGATAGGAAAGTATATCATATTTACTTGTTTTAAACTTTTTTTTTTACAATTCTTCAGTCACTTCCTGGTTTCTTGCCTAGGCAAATGATGTCATACATCCCAGGAGTCTTCAGGAGGGGAGGAGGGGTTTTCTTAGCTAAGCACACCCTCCTGCCGGTGTCCTGTCAGATCAGCGAATGGAAGTGACGTTCTATCAGCTGCGCATGCGTTCCACTGCTACCAGGTTTGCTAATCTGACAGAACACCTGCAGTCAGAAGGCAGCGTTGGACACCTTATTACACCCAGCTAAGACTTTAATTTCAGAGAAATTTTAGCAATAAAGTGAGCGTATATAAATAAATATAGTGTGTTGATATCTGTGATGCTGTTTGGATGTTTCATTTTGAAGGGCTAAAGGTTTAGCGCTGAGCAGTGCGGGGTGTACCAACATGGCCTCCGCTACCTTCCTACTGCTGTCGTCCAGCTTCTTTCAAAATGTAACATCAAAACAGCATCACAGATATCAATACAGTATATTTATTCATATATGCTCACTTTATTGCTAAAATTACTGTGAAATTCAAGACATAGCTGGGTTTAGTAAGGTGTCCGCTGCCGCCTTCTGACTGCAGGTGTTCTGTCAGATTAGCAAACCTGGTAGCGGTGGAACGCATGCGCAGCTGACGGAACGTCACTTCCATTCGCTGATCTGACGAGTTTGCTAATCTGACAGAATACTTGCATGCCTGTGCTAAGGGCAGATGGATTCCAGGAAGTCAAACTGCCCTTACTCAAGATGGCCATGGCCAGAAATGCTAGGAGGTGTTTTTCAACATGATTTCTCTGCAAAGTAAAGCACAGAGGGGCTGATTTACTAAAACTGGAGAGTGCAACATCTGGTGCAGCTGTGCATGGTAGCCAATCAGCTTCTAACTTCAGCTTCTTCATTAAATAAAACCTGGAAGCTGATTGGTTTCTATGCAGATTTCTCACTCTACAGTTTTAGTAAATCAACCCCAGAGACATGGATGGATGGATGGGAGAGTCTGCTTTGAATATTAAAAATTAATTAAACAGTGTTTTTGGTTTGTGGTGCTCAGATGCAGTGAATTTCTGCTTTAATGGTATAAAATAAAACCACTTTTTAATAATATATGTATACTATATTATATATAATTAAAATATTATTAAAAATATAAAATAATATCACTAAATAAATTATTATTATTATTAATAATAATAATAACAATAATAATAATAATAATAATAATAATTATGTTTAAATCAATCTTAAATAAATCTGGTTTTAGAAAATAATGTAAATATTTAAAAAGCAATATTAATAAACATTTTTATTTTTTTAACATATGGTTTTATTAGAAAACATTTATATTGTGTCATGGGATAGCAGCAATACAGTTATCCATGTGAAGGCATACTCAATATCAGCCGACTTGACAAGGGCAGTGATGACCCGTCAATTGGGGGTGCACGGGTTCCGCCCCCCCTTTCCATGCATCCGCCCCCTGATCTACATGCAGGGCACCGGACGCATGGATTGCAATGGGGGGGATGTTTTTTTTTTAAAGCATGTGATTAGAGCCAGTGAGCCCACCGAGTTGTCTGACAACAGCGAATGAATAATCAATATTTTCACACTGATCCTCCTCCCGGCCAATCAGGAAGCAGGTCATGGGATTCGCCACCCAATTGTCCGAAAGGAGATCCAATCCGATTGGCCGCTAGGAGGAGGAAGGAGGAGACGCTGGGTTACTGAGACCCTTCGCCGCCCCCCCACCCCCTCTGGAAGATGGGGTAAGTGTTGCCCCTGACTGACTGACTGACAGGAGGGGGGGGGAGGGAGCCGTCTGTGACCTGGCCGGGAAGGGGTGTCGTCGGGTGGATTGTTTGCCGCCCCCCCCAAAAAAACCACCAGCCGCCCCTGGACAAGGGGAATGGTATGTATTGGCTTAAAAAAAAAAAAAAAGACATATTTTACAGCCTGTTCTCACTAAGGTGTTTTTTTTGCAAAAAAAAAATCCTACATTCTGCATCTTAGGTATGCTGCATTTTCCATACAAGTCAGCTTGTCCAGAGTCTTTCTAAATTACAATGCAATGTGCTTAAAATACAGGCCGACACAACGGGTTAATTCATGAGTCCTGTTTTGAACAGCCCTTAGGGCCCATTCACACCTATGCGTGTGAACCAACTTGTGTCTTTAATGTGCTTCATGACAGCACATAAAGCGCTTGTTTTATGTGTTTTTATATGCCTAGGCTGCAGTTCATTGACCCTTTATATGCGGTGGTGTATTGGACAAAGACTTCTTTTTTTTTTTTGTTTAATGCATCAAGCTTTCCTTTTAAAACTGCACAGATATCTGAACATCCTCTATTGAAAACAGAGGATTGCTCCACATAGCAACTATATAACACATGCATTACATCACACAGCTGTGAATACACTCATTGTGTTACCATAAAGCACAGCAACATGTGAATTATTAATTTAACACAGCACTACCTGCCTGGAGTTTGCACGTTTTCCCTGTACCTGCGTGGGTTTCTTCCGGGTAATCCGGTTTCCTCCCACCCTCCAAAGACATGCTAGTTGGTTAATTGGTTGGTTTCTGTCTAAATTGTCCCTAGTATGTGTATGAATGTGTGTTAGGAAACTTGGATTGTAAGCTCCTTGAGGGTAGGGACTGATGTGAAAGTACAGTATATATGTAAAGCACTGCATAAATTGAAGGCGCTATATAAGTACTTGTAATAAATAAATAAAACAACATTTAACACCTCAACATACTATAACAGTGGTGGGCAATGCACCCGCACTGCAATGCACATGCCATGCGCTCTGGTGTGTTGTGCTAAAAGAGAAGGGTTGGGTCTGTTTTTCTCAAACACTAAAGATGAGCTTTAGCCTGCCGCTTACCTATCATGCATCACTGTGCTCATTTCACACAATCACCCGCCTGGCAGAATAAAGACTTGTGTGATCCACTGAGATGCCAGAGTCCAGGGCCCATGCCGCTTTCTTTGGTCCTAACATCATTGGGTGCCGGGTGCCTTTTTCAGGGTTTAGGCAGCCCGATCCCCCGATGGCAAGCCACCAGATCCACCCACCTCCAGCCGCATGAATAGAACCTGAAACACCTTGGGATACGTGACATGCATTTGCCAGGCAGTTTCAGAGCATGAAAGATGCCATTCCCACGTAGGCAAGAATGGTGGCTGGGGGACAGGCTAACTAAAAATAAATAAATAAATAAAGTACAATAGCAACAAATAAAAATAAAAAAATGCTTATTATTATTTTTTTTAATGTTTGACGTTGTGAAGGGGGAGGAGTGATATGATGCCTACTGAAGGTCCGCTGCCGGACCATTTAAAATGAATTGACTTCCGGTTACGGTGCTGTATGTAGCGGGCAGAGAAGCAAGTAGCTCCGCACCAGCCTGCATATAAATCCGGCATATAAACTCCTGGGGCATTTCCACCACTACCGGAATGCCCCCCCCCCCCCACACATCCTCAACCCAAACAGAATGGATCAGTTTGTCTCCCGTCCCCGGTCCCACTTGCAGTACACATCTCCCTCACAGGCGGCCTCAGATCCAAAGATGGCCACTGCAGCATGCTCCTCATCTCCCTACAAGAGGGGACACCTCTTGTATCTCACAGCGGTACGCGGCTAACTACAGGGATGAAAGTGACATCATGAAGGCAAGTGACTTAGGGGGACAAGAAGAACCACTGGGAACTCGTGAGAAAATAGCCCAGGCAGTGGCCGCTCTTCTCTCCCCCACCATTACTGCAGCTGTGGACAGAGCTGTGGTGTGGGGAATTTTACAACTCTGGAAAGAGCTAAGAGAACACTCCCAGAGGCTCACAGAAGCTGAACAATGCATATCATCCCTAGAGGTTGATCGATATCGGAGGAATGCTGCCATGGAACAATACACTTAGGCACAACAAATCCTCCATGACAGAATAGAAGATTTGGAAAATCGTTTTAAGAGTAACAATTTACGAATCATCGGCCTCCCGAAATACATTAAACCAGGGTCACTGCTAGACATCTGCGGTAACCTCCTCCCAGAGACCCTAGGTACACACCGACCCTGTGTAGCAGAAAGCGCACACCGAGTTGGTTCGCAAGAACCCCAGACCAGTAATTGTCAAATACCTAAATTACACTGATCGCCAGGCCATCCTGCAAAGCTTCAGGAGAGCCAGATCTTTTGAATTTGAAGGCCAAAAACTCATAATCTTTGCAGATTACTCAGCAGAGGTATCCTGAAAGCATAAAGAATTTCAATCGTTCTGTTTGGAACTCTTCAAGAGAAGCAATCGATTCACACTCGCCTATCCAGCTATCCTCCGCCTACAAACTTCGAATGGGGAACAACTCTAATTCCAAACTCTGGAAAAAGCCGAATCATTTCTACTCTCTCGAGCATCCAAACCACCTGCATCTGACAACTTTCAGGACAAAGCCAAACACGGGCCCAGGGAACAAAGAAGCCATAGAAAGGATCCTCCAAAATGTCTGAGACCAACTTTCCCCGCAGACCCGGAACAATACAGCTGAGCATTCTTATATCCCCGTTCCACATCCAGGCTATGGTAATATCCACCTTTCTTTCCTACTCTAGGGGACCACAGCTGGCTACTATATGCAACTCTAAAGTTCCAACGTTTTGAAAAGGGACTATAGATTCATATTAGGCAGCAATCTTCCCTGTATGCTCAGCATGTTGTTTTCTTTCTTGAACAAGTTATTAATTTGCCCCACTGCCGAATAACTCCACCAGGGGGAGTCCCCAGATATATTATATATAGTTCACTCTCTTATACGCCTGCATATCAGCGGAAATGCCGACAGTGATCCCTTTAGAGTAGGGGTCCTCAAACTATGGCCCTCCAGTTGTTCAGGAACTACAATTCCCATCATGCCTAGTCATGTCTGTGAATGTCAGAGTTTTACAATGTCTCATGGGATGTGTAGTTCCGCAACAGCTGGAGGGCCGTAGTTTGAGGATGCCCGCTAGAGCATCTGCAGTGGGCTGGTGGCTTTACTGGCAGTGGAAAGTACATGCGGAAAAAAGAGAAGTCTGTTTCATTTTTGGTGTTCGACCTTAGTTACTCCCTCTATTCTCTCTTAATTTTCTCTCACCCCTCCATCAGCCACGATACCTAGTTGCACACGTACAAATAGGACCGAAACCCCCTGAAACTTTTCAGAATAGGGGAAGTATAAACCCTACTACCTTATCACACTAACCTCCATAATACACCAGATGAGAATAATATCCTGGAATGTAAAGGGACTACGTTCTCCGGCCAAAAGAATGAAAATCCTCAGACATTTAAAAAGATTAAAAGCCGACATAGCCTTACTACAAGATACACATCTAGCGCAGGAAGACTTCTCCCGCATTCAAAAACTGTGGGTAGGCAGAGCCATAGGGTCAGCTGCCAAAGGATGGAAAGCGGGAACTATAATCCTCCTCCACAAAAATCTAAACTATGACCTAGTCAATGTAGAGAAGAATGATGAGGGTAGATTAATCTCAGCCCACCTAAAGTTTCCTACACAGGAACAATTTCCAATGTATACGCTCCAAACTCCCCAGATAAACCATATTTTAGCACTCTCTTGGAACACCTCATGCGCAAGCCACAAATTCGGGGATTTCAACATGACTATGTCTGACACAGAGGATAGGCCCCCAAAAAGCCCTAATGAACACGAAACCACTTGCACCAGATGATTACCACCCTACAATTAGTCGACCCCTGGAGAATGTCGCACCCGATGAACAAAGAATACACCTACTCCCACCCACATGACTCTTTTGCTAGGCTAGACTACCTCTTCTGCACTGCCTCCCTTCTCCCCAAAATACAGGAATCCTCAATACATGACCTGGTTATTTCAGACCATTGCCCAATTTCAGTCATGTTCACCGACTCCCTACTGGGAGATAATGTCAGACAATAGCATTTTCCATCATACCGTAACCAAAATGAGTCATTCAAACACATGCTCGAGGAAGCATGCCTTGAATACACTGAAACAAATGCACCTCACAGGGACAACCCCAACCTTTACTGGGAAGTGGGTAAAGCCTACATAAGGGGGAAGATTATCTCTTATGTAGCCACGCATAGAAAAAATACCCAGAAACAATATACTGAAGCCAGTGAGAGACTTAGGGCCTCCCAAAAACAGCTAAACAGCCACCATACACCAGTCAATGTACAAGGCTGGCATGAAGCCAAGCGTTGCTTTGATGTATGGGCTGACAACTTAGAGCATATCAAATCATCCCACAAAGACCTCCAATTTCATAAGTATGGGAACAAAGTGCGGTTGAGCAGGGGAGCTTATCAGCCAACACACATCTGCTCTCTAAAGAACTCTAAGGGTTCACTTACCACATCCCCTAAAGACATAAACAAAATACTAGAACAGTACTACACAAACCTTTATGCAGAAGAACACATGGCCATAAACGAATCGGACAAGCTACTAAATTCTGTTAACCTACCCAAAATAGAACCCGAACACCTGATCTTTTTAAACTACCCAATCACCCAAAAGGAGTTAATGGAGGTCCTCAAAAGGTTAACCAATGGTAAAGCCCCCGGCCCTGATGAGTATACCCCAGAATTTTACAAATTAACAAAAGACATTTTATTCAACACTAGCATTGAACAAGCAGAAAGGTAAAGACCCCACAGAACCCAGTTCATATTGCCCAATATCCCTTTTAAATGTGGATTCCAAGATACTGTCCAAGATAGTGCCATCCCCTCTAGCATCTATTATGCCTTGCCTAATTCACGCAGTGAAGCGGGGTTCACTAAAGGCAGATCAGCCTCCTCAAACATACGTAAGGTCATAGCAGCCTTATAATATGTGAAGACTCACCCATCAAAAGACCTAGCCATTATTACATTAGATGTAGAAAAGGCTTTTGATAACATCACCTTTCTCTGGCTTACCCAGGTCATGCAGAAATTTGTTTTTTTCAGGCCCCTTCTGCCATTTCTTACAAAACTTATACTCTGGACCTTCAGCTAGGGTAGCAGCCACAGGACACCTATCAAACCCGTTTCGACTCTATAAGGGCATGCGACAGGGGTGCCCTTTATCACCACTATTGTTCAACCCAGTGATTGAACCCCTCTCCCGATATTTAAATGAAAATGCCCATTTACATGGAATTCCCATAGGTAGTGAAGAGCTGCACATAGCCCTCTTCACTGATGATATCCTAATATTCACATCAGCGCCATCCTCTGACTTAGCCACCATACAACAGACATCCAATTCCTTCCGCTGATGCTCTGTCTTTAAAATAATTTTTAGCAAAAGTGAAGTGCTACCCTTAAGTCTTTCTAACTCACGCAGTTGGGTACCATCCTCCCCCTTCCCCATCAACAACAAATGCATCACATACTTAGGAATAAAAACAGGGAGAGAACCATCTTCTCTCTACTGTACAATATGACTCCCGTGCCACAGTATAGAGATTTATTCAGCAGCTGCTGTTATATCCTCTCATATAAAAGGGGGGTAGTATTAAATTGGTGACCAGGATATTTTCCTGTATTAACAGCGCTTGCTTTGTAGGTACTGAACCCACCTATCCCAAATAAGTGAAAATGCTCTCAACTGTGTCAATTGTATACCAATTATGCAAAAAAAAATTTTTTTACCAAATTAAAGTGCTCATTTCCATACCATATTCAAAAAGTCCAGATTAAAAATGTGCAAAATAACAATATAAATCACTGTGCAAATATTCATGCAAATTGTTAAACAATTAATGTTCAAACTTATTGATGTGCATATATTGAACATGGGCCATCTCTGAAGATGTTGCGGAAGTGACGAAACACGTCAGTGTAACGCAAGGTGCGCTGGGCCACGTTCGCTTGGTACGCACGCTGACACTGCAGAGTCGCAGCGACCACAGAACGATCGTATTGATATTGTATCCTATTGTGGCCAATAACTTTTCTAACGAGGCGCGCAATGAGCGTTTTCTTCTTTTTCTTATCTTGAGATAGGACAACCTGTATCAGCAAGAACCCATGGTCGGGTTACAGACTACAAGCGCACATTGACTTCTCCATGTCGTATGACTGAGTCAATAAGGTCTGGTAAGTAGGGAACCTTATTCTAAGTTTGCACATGGCACTTTGGATACGGCGTGAGCACAGACACTTTTGGAAGCATATGTGAATGAACACTTGAATGCAAACGGAAGTATAGACACAGCATCTAGTCACCTATGCACTGGATTGCACTTTAAATATTGGGACTATTATATCAATTTTGCACATCTTCTCTCTACTACCTCAACTATCCTCCACTGATTTCCAAAATTGTGGGAGAGCTAGAAACTTGGATGGAACTTCCACTATCGCTCTTTGGGAGAGGCTCTCTGTTTAAAATGGTCTGTTTTGCACGCCTCCTCTACCCCCTCCAAACCATACCCCTCTTGCTTATGCACAAAGATGTCCAAAAAGTCAACAAAGCAGCTATCGCTTTTATATGGCACAACAAAAGACCTAGAATAGCTATAAATAAACGGTTTCTCCCAAGGAGCGAGAGAGATGCCAATTTCCCCAACATTAATGCTTAGAATATCTCATGTCTACTAAGAGTGGGGCTAGATTGGATCCTTAAAGTCTCAAGGTATACAAACTATGATCTTGAGTCAGCCATGGTCCAACCATACTACCTGTCCGCACTTTTTTATAGCTCACTAAAAATGATCCCTACTCACCTTAGACAAAACCTATTGATCAGAGACATGGTTATTATTGCATGGAGGGAAGCAAGAAAAAAGCTGGGTCTATCTCCCTTTATCTCCAAATACTTACCTATACAAGTTAACCCAATGTTTCCCCAAGGCCTATTATATGAACCAAAAAAATAGACCAGGGACTGATAGATGTCATGTCCCTTTATGAGGAAGACACTGGATCTCTCAAGTCCTTTAAAACCCTGGCCAAGGAACTTCACATTCCCAACCAACACTTTCTTCAAATACTTCAACTGTCAGACTTTGTCCATAAAACCTGCCCAAAAAAAAAAAAACACATTAGATTCCGCTCATCCATGATAGACAAGCTTCTACACGAGCAGAAATACTCAATCGGAGACATCTATAAACCACTCAACTCCACCACACGTCAGTAAAATCTTGGAGTACTGATCTACCTGGCGAGGACATAGTTGACAAAATACTGGAAGGCTACACAATTACCCACAAACCAATACCGAACGAAACCTGGAGAGAGTCCCAATTCAAACTGCTTCATAGAGCCTTTATCTCCTTCTCTACCAACCAAGGGATACAATACGATGCCACCTGTCCTGGTGCTCTTCCTCGAGACCAACCTTTCTTCATCGTTTCTGGTCATGTCCCCGCATCTCAGAATACTGGGACCAGGTCATATCTTTCATTTATGGCATAACAAACTTTTCACTTCCAAAGGACCCCATGCTCATTATCTTTGGATATCCAAAAATACATAACCCTCACAAGGATACTAACATGCTAAATCTTCAGGAAAACTACCAGTGGACACTCATTTGCCTGTTAACAGCTCGCAGAACCATTCTTAAACAACGGATATCCCCAACTCCTCCTTCTATATCCAAAATCAAAAGGGACCACAAAACATTACTGTTCTGGGAAAAACTGGACTATATTGCAAAATGACTGGGACCACAAACACTTCCATGGGAGATTGAGCTCCTTCATTGAAAAGAGTTTAACGTCTTCAGAGTCCCCCTCCCTTCCCATAATCGCGACAACAGGTCCCACAAACTACACAAGAAACTCTACTTAATAAATAAGACTATCTCTTTTTTCCTACAAGGGAATTGGTAAACTCATAGACTTATGCTGATAATTAAGTAGGTGGTTAACCCATTTTCTGGGCTCTCCTCCACCCGGTAAGGCTGGATTCACACCTATGCATTTTTTGTGCTTTTTGCAGATTTGCACTACAGTCCATTTAACATGGTTTCCTATGGAACACATTCTGTAGTGCAACTCTGCAAAATACAAAAAAGCCCTAAAAATCCATAGGTTTGAATCCAGCCTTACTCGGGAGGAAATTAGTTAAAAAAACACCCCCCTCCCTACTTCCCCACCCTTTTCTGTTTCTCTCCCTTTCTTTTCCCCCCTATTCTATCTCTCTTTTCTCTCCTTTAGCCCAACCATCCCTCAGGTTTCAGAGGGAAATATAGTATACCTGTTAAAATGCTAGACTTTTTAGCTTTTTTTTTAGTATAGATATGATCCAAGGCCAGCTGGCCGAGTTTGCTGATTCTGGTTAGCTCATGTGTGAAACTAATTACTCTATAGTATTCTTTGATTTCTGTTAATGTGAAACACTCAATAAAATTTATTTAAAAAAAATGAATCAAACTGTACGGTCTGCCTTAATGCAGCGCGCCTTACCACACGATAACCCGCTGTGCACTGAAATGCAAAATAAGGACGAAGAAAAAAAAAGAAAAAGCACACATACGCTATTAACGCCATATGCCTATAAACGTGTGCAATTATGCACCAAAATAAGTATTTTTTACAATGGATTTTCTGCCAGCTCCTGCCAGATCCAGTGCAGATAGGAGTATTTTTATTATGCCTGTGTGCATGAGGCCTTAGACATGTCTAAAATACCTTAACTGTGTAATCTAGGTGAGAACAAGACCTAAGGGAAGGTGGCATAACTCTGTTTGATGGCAATTAACATTTTGTAACATTACTGCCCTCTACTGTTCAAAATAAAGAATGCAGCGTAAGCTTGGCTTGCTTGGATGAACAGGTGGTGATAAAGGGCCAGCATACATGATCAATTTGAAGGATTTTTTGCAAAACTTCTATTAGAGATATCCTTGTAAAAATGTTCAAACATTTCCCACAATTATTAGCATATAAGATATTTAGGATTATGTTGTGAGCCTTTCTGATGCACGCTGTTTGAAAGCTTCATTCTAGAGGCAGGCTTAGCTGTGAAATGCATGTGTAGACAAATCGGTAAGACCCCTGGAAAAAATAGACCAGAGGGTAGCTGGCCAGAGCATAGAAACACAGAGTAGGCTGAAAGCGAGGTCTGGGCACGCGGTGGTTAGCAGCCAAGGAGACAGTCAGCAGGCAGGGTAGCAGGCAGAGCTGTGATTGGAAGGCAAGTCAAGGTCACAGAAGGCCAGCACAGATAAGCTGTGGTCAGGAACTAGCTAAGGCCAAATCAAGAATCAACACAGATAAGCCGTGGTCAGGAACTATATACCTCCCAACTTTCTAAGACGGGAATGAGGGACACCTATACCCAAAAGTGGTTAAACCCAAAAGTGCTTTTTATTACCACTACTATTCCTTTATATTGGCTTTTTAAATGTACAAATGCAGCAATTTAGAAATTGGATGAAAGGTTTAGCATTGTAAACCACTTTTTGATAGATAAATAGTGCATTTTATATATAGGTTTATGCATTGGGCCAAAATGAGGGACAAATGAAGAGCAATGAGGGACAGAGGGACATTGTTCAAAATGAGGGGCAGTCCTCCAAAATCAGGGACAGTTGGGAGCTATGGAACTAGCCAAGCCTAAACCAAGAATCGGCACAGATAAGCCGTGGTCAGGAACTAGCTGAGGTCAATAGCAGGAAGGCAGACAGAGCAGAGACAAGTCCAAGAGCAAGCTGGATCAGCATTAGACAAGCAGAACTCATGGGCAAGTTCAGGTTCAATCTCAGGGTAACAGCTGAAGACCACCCAGCAACTCCTTAAAGCGGAACTTTACCCATAACCACTTGATAAAAAATAAAGTTCTTTAGCAAGGAACATACATTCCACATTAATAATTATGCTACCAAAATTTGTGTGTGTTGTAAATTGCCTCCAGCAGTGCTCCTGCTTCTTCTTGCTGGAAGCTGCCATTTCGTTGAAGCCCAGAGCCCCTGAAAAGCAATAAATCATAAAGCGGAACTAAACCCATCAGTTTAACCATTTCAAAAAACACTTACTGTACATTCCTGGAATGCTGGGATTACAAACTGTCACATTTGTGTCCTCCAAACCAAACTGTGAAACTATTAAATGGTTGGTGTCCTAACTGATCGCATGTGCAGCACCATGGCAGTTGCAGATTAAACAGAAGCAGCTTCCTTGGCTGTAAAGGATAGAAGGGGTTAATTCTGCTTTAAGGCTGTCAGCAGATCAGCCTCTACAAATTAGTTAGTGCTTAGAAATGGGGAGCAACTGAGCATGTGCAGAGCAGGATGAGACAGTGTATTACTGGATTTTACACAGTATAGGCACTTATTTTTAATGTTTTACATAGTTATACCTGCAGAAGGGACCAACCTGAAGTGATCTAGCAGGACATATTTTTCTGACTAAAGTTTCACTTAACCGCTTCCCGACCGGCTCGCGTACATTTAGTGCTGCAGAGAGGCACGATAGCCTGAATCACCATTTATAGATGGCGGCTTGCATGGCTAGCGGGCGGGAGCGCGCCGGCGCGCTCTCGTACCCACCGCACTCTCCAGCACTATGGTCGCAGGCCGGGCGGACTCGAGCCGCGATCGCCTGGCACACAAGAAAAACTCTGTCAGGTGGCATGTAAGAGATCTACTGATCCCTATCACTGGGATCAGTTAGATCTCTTATGCCCCTGGCAGCCCAGCCCCCTCACAGTTAGAACACGCCTAGGGAACACAGTTAACCCCTAGATTGCCCCTGCAGGTTAACCTCTTCCCTGCCAATGACATTTATACAGTAATCAGTGGATATTTATAGCTCAAATGCAGCAATTTAGAAATTGGATGAAAGGTTTAGCATTCTAAACCACTTTTTGATAGATAAATAGTGCTCCTTCCTGTTCTGAATGAACAGAGTCAGTGATTGGTACCAATTGGTTCATTCATAACTGAAGCATAGTAAACTGTTTTTACTATACTTCAGTTTCTGAATGAATGGGAGGCTCATAACACAGCTATTCCTGTCCATTCATTCTGTGCAGCTGAGGCTACACAGATGGAAATTGAGAGCTGAGGTTTGTTTAGTCCCCTAATATCTTATCAAAGCCCCCCAACAGAGCTCCTAAAAAAAAATTGTAAAAAATTGTAAAAATACATTTGTAAAAGAAATAAAATGAAATGGTAAAAAAAAACAAACAAAAAAAACAAAACATTAAAATAAAAATTAAAAACTACTGACACAGTGAGGGAACTATCAGGATAGCAAAGGTTGCAATTGTGACCGTGCCCTGGCATTTCACCACCATTGGGAGGCCCGAAGATGGCGGGAAGGGGGCCCGCTGCAGAACTTGTGAAAGTGCCCCGCTGCAGTACCATAAAGTGACCCACGATAGGAGTAAAGGCCCCAGGATCAGTGGGAAGAGGGAAGGGCCCTGGCCAGGGGTCAGGGGGTCCTTCATAATTTCTTGCACCAGTTCTAGTTACGCCTCTGCCACTTCCTCAAACTCAACTCTTCCAAAACCGAGCTCATAATATTTCCTCCACCACTTGCCCCTTCCTCTGACTTCTCTGTCAAAGCAATGGCACAACCATCCACCCATCCCCACATGCCAGTATGCTAGGTGTAATCCTGGACTCTGAACTCTCCTTTCAGCCCCACATCCAATCAAAACTTGCCGCCTCAACCTCAGCAACATCTCCAAAATACGCCCCTTCCTAACCAATGACACCGCAAAGCTCCTTATTCACTCCCTGGTCATCTCTCGCCTCGACTACTGCAACTCTCTGCTCATTGGATTACTTTTACATCGGCTACTCCCCCTTCAGTCCATCATGAATGCTGCTGTCAGACTCATCCACCTTACAAACCGCTCAGCGCCTGCTACCTCTCTAAGCCAATCCCTCCATTGGCTGCCACTCTCCCAACAAATTAAATTCAAAATATTAAAAATAACTTACAAAGCCACCCACAACTATGCTCCCAGCTACATCACCAACCTAATCTCGAAATACCAATCAAATAGTCCTCTTCGTTCCTCCTACGACCTTCTGCTCTCCAGCTCCCTCATCACCTCCTCTCATATTCGCCTCCAAGACTTCTCCCGAGCCTCTCCCATCCTCTGGAACTCCCTACCCCGATATGTCTGACTGTCTCTTACTCTATCCACTTTTAGGCGATCCCCAAAAACGTTTCCCTTCAGAAAAGTCTATCCTGCCTCCACCTAATAACAGTACTTTTATTTTCTTAATCAGATGATCCCCCACAGTTATTGTCCTTTTGTATCACTTGACCCTCCCTTTAAGATTGTAAGCTCTAACAAGCAGGGCCCTCTGATTCCTCCTGTATTGAATTGCATTGTAGCTGTACTGTCTGCCCTCATATTGTAAAGTGCTGCACAAACTGTTGGCGCTATATAAATCCTGTATAGTAATAAATAATAATAATATAATAAATAATGAATGAATGTACCAACACATATTTTAATTAAAAAATATAGTTTTACACTATGAGATGCCTTTCATTTTCTCATGCAAGGTGCATATAATTGGCATGAGAGAGGTGTTCTGTGCAGCACTGTGGCATACTCTGAGGTCCCTGGTACCCTGGTACCACAGTCCCTGCTGGTGTGCTGTGAGCTTTTCAATGCATCTGATGACAGCTGAACCTGCATAGATGAGAGTATACTAACACCACCTATAATTTGGGGTCTTAGGAGTTGGTAAGAGGCCGTGTGTGGTGGTGGAACTCACTGGGAGACACTGGATTCCAGTTAAAAAATACTATTTTTGTTTTATTTTGCTTTATCACTTAAGACGGAGCACTGTCATTTATGTGATTAACCACTTAAAGACCGCCCACCGCATATAGACTGTGGCAGGGCGGCTCTATTGCACGCAACAACGTATCTGTGCATTATTTTGTGCAATAGATACCGTGGGCGCGTGCTCGGCACCGGAGGTGGAGCCAATCAGCGGGTCCAGTGGACCCGATGTCCGCCAACCACCCGCGATCGCTCCACAGAGAGGCAGAACGGGGATCTGCCTATGTAAGCAAAGCAGATCCCTGTTCTGACAGGGAAGTACACAGAGATCGTCTGTTTCTTGTAAGCAGGAACACAGATCTCTGTGTTCTTCCTGTCAGTCCATCTCCCGCACACTCAGAAAGCACCCCCCAGGGAAACACTTAACCCTTTGATCACCCCGATGTTAATCCCTTCCCTGCCAGTGTCATTCATACAGTAACAGTGCATTTTTTTTTATCACTGATCACTGTATTGGTGTCACTGGTCCCCAAAAAGTGTCACTTAGTGTCAGATTTGTCCGCTGCAATGTCGCAGTTCCAATAAAAATCGCTGATCGCCACCATTACAAGTAAAAAAAAATAAAACGTTTCTAAATCTATCCCATAGTTTGTAGACGCTATAACTTTTGTGAAAACCAATCTATATACGCTTATTGGGATTTTTTTTTTACCAAAAATATGTAGCAGAAAAACATTGGCCTAAATTGATGAAGAAAATTTATTTTTTACATATTTTTTTTTTTGGATATGTATTATAGCAGAAAGTAAAAAATATTGTTTTTTTTTCAAAATTGTCACTCTTTTTTTGTTTATGGCAAATACCACCAAAAGAAAGCTCTATTTGTGGGAAAAAAGGACATAAATTTTGTTTGGGTATAACGTTGCATGACTGCGAAATTGTCAATTAAAGTAACGCAGTGTCGAATCGCAAAAAATGGCCTGGTCATTAAGGGGGTAAAACCTTCCAGGGCTGAAGTGGTTAATGCGTCATTTACCGTATTTTTTGCACCATAAGATGGGGGAAAGTGTCCCTGCATCTTATGGTGCGAATGTACCAGCCAACCCCCCCCTCCGTTGCCAACGGGAGACCGGATTTGACTGCGGGCTCCCGGACACCAACGAGCACCACTGCCACTTCTCACACAGCCCCCAGAGCAGCCCCAGCGGCCGAATGGGGTACTGCCTGTCTTCTGAGTGTCAGGTGCACCTGTGAAGACATCATCACAGTGGGTGCAGTGGGAAATCTGAATAGGTCTCCCTGTCAGCTCTGTCCAATGGCACAGGTAGGGCTGCATTGTACTCTGGTATATGGCTGCATTGCATGCACACTGGTATATGGCTGCACTGCATGCACACTGGTATATGGCTGCATTGCATGCACACTGGTATATGACTGCATTGTATGGACCCTGGTATCTGGCTGCATTGCATGGACCCTGGTATATGGCTGAATTTTATGTACCTTGGTATATGGCTGCATTGTATGGACCCTAGTATATGGCTGCATTGTATGGACCCTGGTATATGGCTGCATTGTATGGACCCTGGTATATGGCTGCATTGCATGGACCCTGGTATATGGCTGCATTGTATGGACCCTGGTATATGGCTGCATTGCATGGACACTGGTATATGGCTGCATTTTATGGACCCTGGTATATGGCTACATTGTATGGACCCTGGTATATGGCTGCATTGTATGGACCCTGGTATATGGCTGCATTGTATGGACCCTGGTATATGGCTGCATTTTATGGACCCTGGTATATGGCTGCATTGCTTGGACCCTGGTATATAACTGCATTGCTTGGACCCTGGTATATGGCTGCATTTTATGGACCCTGGTATATGGCTGCATTGTATGGACTCTGGTATATGACTGTATTGCATGGACACTGGTATATGGCTGCATTTTATGGGCCCTGGTAAATGGCTGCATTGTATGGACTCTGGTATATGGCTGTATTGCATGGACACTGGTATATGGCTGCATTTTATGGACCCTGGTATATGGCTGCATTGTATGGACTCTGGTATATGGCTGCATTGCATGGGCACTGGTATATGGCTGCATTGTATGGACTCTGGTATATGGCTGCATTGCATGGGCACTGGTATATGGCTGTATTTCATGGGACTGGTATATGGCTGCATTTTAGGGACACTGGTAAATATTTTAGTACACCATTTGGTTCAGAATATTTTTATTCTTGCTTTCCTCCTCTAAAACCTAGGTGCGTCTTATGGTCAGGTCAGGGCCGTAGATAATTTTTTTGTCCTGGGGGGGGGGGGGGGTT
>BLSH010489606.1:227400-238009 GCA_018402905.1 Glandirana rugosa
TCCGATGTACGGGAGTTTTGTACCCCTCATACCCATAAACTGTCGAAACAAAGAGAGCTCAGTCGGCGGGAGCCCTCCCATGGAGCAGGAGCTGTTGTGTTTTGTTTTTTTTCAGGTCCGTCGCGCGCCGTGATTGACGATGGATTACAACATGGGACACGTATTTATTTATTTATTTTTTTTTAAATAAAGGACTTGTCCCTAATTGTTTCCTGTGTTTTTTTCTTTTTTGACACTTTTTGGTGAATTAGTAGGGGTACTACGTACCTGATACTAATTCACATGGGGGGGGGCGGATCTTATTAAAAGGGGCTTCCAGATTCCGATAAGCCCCCCGCCCACAGACCCCCACAACCACAGCCCAGGGTTGTGGGGAAGAGGCTCTTGTCCCCATCAACATGGGGACAAGGTGCTTTGAGGTGGGGGGGTGCAGAGCCCCCCGTCCCAAAGCACCCATACTCCCCATGTTTTGAGGGCATGTAGCCTGGTAAGTTTTGGGGGGGGGGGGGCGCTTGCTCTCCCCCCTATCCTGGCAGGCCAGGTTGCATGCTCGGATAAGGGTCTGGTATGGATTTTAGGGGGGACCCCAAGTCAAAGGGCCTGCTATAGACTGGACGCAAATTTTTCCAGTGAATTTTACCTATATTGCCGAGAGCCGGCAATACATTACAGCCGTGAGTGATTTTAAATGACATTTTTTCCTTTACAAATGTCATTTTGCGGTGGTACTGTTCTAAACATCACAGAGGTGCGCCCTTTTACAGGCATACTAAGGGGACCCCCCGAGCATATTTCATTTTTATTGTTTCACTTTAAGCATTATTAAAATCAATGCTCCTGAAAAAACAATCTATTTAAAAACTTTTTTTTTTGCATTGATACATGTCACCTAGGGCAGGACCCAGGTCCCCATACACTTTTTAGGGCAATAACTTGCATTTAAGCCTTTAAAATTAGCACTTTTGATTCTTCATGTTCGGGTCCCATAGACTTTAATGGTGTTCGGATGTTCGCACAAATTTTTTGTCTGTTAGCATGTTCTGGTGCATACCGAACCGGGGGGTGTTTGGCCCATCCCTAGTCAGATCATGGGCAGTAATTCTAGCGCCAGACCTCTCCTGTAAATCTAAAGGGATAACCTGTAAAGGCTTTTGAAGCGTCGCCTATGGATAGTAAATTGTGCAGCATTTGTCGCCGTTGCATGGGCGTGCACAATTTTAAAGCTTCACATGTTTGGTATCTATTTACTTGGTGTAACACCATCTTTTATATCTTATATTGTGTTTTTGTGCATTAAAACTAAAAAAAAGTGTATTTTATACAAAATAATTGAGTTTGAAAAACCGCTGGGCAAATACCATGTGACAAAAAAAAATTGCAGCACCCACCATTTTATTCTCTAGGGCCTCTGCTTTAAAAAAATATATAATTTTGGGGATTCTATGTAATTTTCAGCAAAATAGGGAAAATTGTTATCATACTTACCGTAATTTTCCTTTCCTGGAGGCTCATCATGTCAGTCTACGTATGGGTCAGGTCCTCCCCTCTGACCCCCATAGGACAACCAACTAAATGAATAAAAGGAGGGCCTCCCTATACCCCTACGTTCCTAAACCAACTCGCAATGGAACATCAGGGCGGGAAACTCTAGGCTGACATGATTTGCCTCCAGGAAAGGAAAATTACGGTAAGTAAGATAACAATTTTCCCTATTCCTGGAGCTCATCATGTCAGCCTACGTATGGAATCTAACTAGCATACAAAAAAACAGTGCGGGAAAAAATAACCACACAGCACTCCAACTCAATGCCCAGAAAACCTGTATTATATATTGGACAGAAAGAATGGAGGTCAACACCGAATTGCCCAATGCTCAAGCCAGGCCGTACATTACATCTAAGCGATAATGAGCAATGAAAGCGTTTGAATACTTGGATTACCAGGATTCTAGATGGGGCCATTTGATCAATTTTAGGCCACTCTTGACCAATCTTACTGTCCCGAAACTGCAGACCATGAAGGTTGCACCACTTCCAAACTTATATGAGAAAAAGGTCCAACCTTTTGAAGAAAAGAACCTCTGTCTTGAAATGGCTCAAAATATGGAGACTTGGCTGAGAAAGCTTGGATTTTTTCTGAGACACGACTGGTTGTTGATTTAGTTATAAGGTGGTTTGTATGAAACCTGATCTTCTACACAATGAACCATTAGAGCTGAAACGGTCGACAACTGGAACGAACTGTATCCAAGCCGATTGCAAGAGCGCCAAGACCTCAATACGAGAGGAAGACTCAGGATTGCATTGAATAATCACTGCCACACCAAAGATCTTTTCCACATGCTATAGTCCGTAGCATTAAAGATATCTTTCAAGATTCAAGCAGCTTCCACTGGACCTCTTCTGCTATGCCCACCTGGAATAGCCGGCTTCTTAAAAATAACCAGGCCATATTGGGATGAGGCATGCTGTCCGAGTACCAAAGATCTCTGAAGTGCCATCAGCTGAGCTATCAACTGCTTCAATAGTGGAAACCATGAACGGATCATGTTCAGGATTAGGGAAGTTTGAGAAAAAAACAAAAAAAGGTATACAGTAAATCCACAGTAAATGACCACTGGCTCTCGGATGGAAGAACCAGGGGAAGAACACTACCAGCTGAGCAATGTCAGGAGATGCCATTAAATCCACTTGCAGGGTGCCCACTGGGCAGACAGTTATAGGAAACATCCATTTGTTTAGATCCAGAAGGTGTGTGCTCAAATAGTGTCTGCTCACATATTCTCCACCCTGGGAAGGTAAGAGACTGACAGGGACAACAGATTGCACTCCGGCAACCAAAAGATGTGTGCCACAATCTGTCCAAGGCTGATTTCCTCCCTGATTCAACACATATGCTACTGTCTGAATCCTCACAATGGTCTTGAAATAGTGGTGCAAAGATCAGTAATGCCTCCAGTACCGCCATCAACTCTAGAATGAGGAATCGCTCCCTTCAATCTTCCTTGAGCAAACTGGTTCTGACAGTGAGCTTGACCCACTGCTGGAGTAAAGCAAGCTTAGAGTGTTTGAGATGCCATCTAGCCCAGGCCACTGAAGGACTGCTGCATTCATCAAAACCCTCATACAATGCCTTTCTGATATCAAATGACTTGTCTTCAGAGCATGGACCATCAAGATCAAGAGCAGCATCTTCTTCTGTGGAAGGAATACTTTCCCCACTGTCGTTTGAGACACCCAGAAGCAACTTCTGTGAGGGAACTAGCTGGCTCTTGCTGAGGATGAGCACCCAACCAAAGCTCTATAGCATCTCCAGGGCCCTCATCCGATGATTCAGAAGCACCCTAACTTATTTCCACTGCTTTCCATCTAAAATGCATCTCATCAGCCTTAGAAAGGAGAAATGAAAAAGCAGACATAGGTCATCCTCCTGCATATATTCTCCTTTGGAAGAGTCTGAAGGTTGGTCGGCCTGAGAAAGCTATTGAGTCCAGTTACTGGCTTCAGAAGGAAAACTGGACCTTGCCAGAATAGATGACCCTTGCACAAGGCAAGTCCAAACAGCCCTTTTAGAGTGTCTTGATCTCATGCTTAATGAATTGTGACAATTGTGTCTATCATCTTAATCCCCGACTGTCTGAGCAAAGCAGGATTCATAAAGTCATGTTCGTGTACATCTTGGCAGAGCCTGAAGAGGGCTGCCTTTCCTGGGAAGCCGATGGGTACGGTCCCCTACCTTATTTAGTAGCGCTGATCTTTATTCGGGGTTGGCATTTTCTTTCCTGCAGAAAAAGAAGGCAAGCAGAAACATTGAGCTTGTTCAATGACTATTAAGCAGCAGTGCAGTGCTTCCTCCATACAGTAAACTAAGAATAAGGAAAATGTCCACTCCAGCCATGATATTGCATTGCTTCTACATTGAGAGTGATTTACACTCATATGCCGCCCCAGAGACCAGCAGAGGGGCTCCCTGATAGATGATGCATTTAGCATGTGAGCACAGGGACCACATCCCAGTGGAACAGGATGGACAGCCCAAAGTTTATTCATGCTAGGTAGGAGACGTGCCAATTTCCTGGACCCGGTCCCTTCCCGGGTGTGTGGGAACAACTCCTTTAGAGTGTATTTACAGGTTTACTGAATGTGACCACGTGTTAGGCGTCATCATCTGGTCTTTGCTTGCTTCAACCAACAGGATTCACACAGTTCTATTCCATCTGCATCTTCTCTTGGAAGAGTCTAAAAAGAGTTGATTTGCCCACAGTGTGAGTGGAAACCACTTTGTTAAAGTGTATTGCTCACATGTTTAATGCATGTGAGAACCTATTCGGTGTTGAGATCTTTGTCCTTGACTGCTTGAAGCAGCAGGATTCATAGTCACGTTTATTTGCATCTTCTCTTTGAGGAGATTGAAGCTGATTGTTTGCCTGGGAAGCCCCCGAGACTGCATATTGCCAGAATAGGCAACCCCTCATTGGGCCAGTGGACACATTCCTTAGAGTGTATTGACCACAGGCTTAATGAACGTCACAACCTGCCATCATCTTTATCCTTGGTTGCTTGAACAAAGCAGTATTCTTGCAGTCATGTTCATCCTTAATCGTTAATAGCAAGCAGCTGAATAGGATTGGTTTGCCTGGAAAAAAGGCTTGGAGACTGTTGGAACAGGTAACCCCTTCACAGAGCAATTGGAAACACACCTCTAGAGTGTATAGACCATGTGCTTAAACAAATGTGACAGCCTGTTAAGTGTTGCCATCCTTACCCTTGTCTGCTTGAACCAACAGGCTTCATACATCACATTCATGTGTATCCTCTTCTTGGAAGAATCTGGAGAAAGTTGATTTTCCCACAGTGTGAGTGAAAACAACCCCTTTAGGCTCCGTTTCCACTAGTGCAACTTGTCATGCGACTTTGGACACAAAGTCGCACAACAAGTCACAATCCATTGATCTCAATGGCTCCCGTTCCCATCTAAGCGACTTTGAAAAGGTGCCTGCACCACTTTGATGCAACTTTGGAATCACACCAGCGGAAATGTAGCCCAAGATATATAGGTGTCGTCAAGAGACATACAGTGCTTTGCCTGCCAAGGCATGAGTGGCGCAGGACCAGCTTAAGGCCGTACTTGATGCCTGTCAACTGGAGGGACTAAGAGCCGGTTCACACTACAGCGATCCGACTTGCGGGGGGCGACCTCAGCGCGGCCTGTAAACAACCTCTGTAATAGAAGTCAATGCAAGTCGCCTGAAGTCGCCCCAAAAGTAGTACAGGAACTTTTTTCCAAGTCGGAGCAACCTGAGTCGCTCCTATTAGAACGGTTCCATTGCACTGCATGGAGGCGACCTGTCAGGCGACTCCAGTCACCTGACAAGTTGCAGCAGTGTGAACCGCTCTAAATGGAAAAAAGGCCATAAAAAGGCCAAATACTCTTGTATGCATCTCATGCAGACATATGTGGGAGTTCAGACACAGTATGGACAACATTTTACACAGGATCTTACTGGCAGGGCTTGTTCACACAGGGCTTGTTAGAAAGCAGCTGCTGGTACTTTGCACGTTTTTTCACATTTATTTCGTTCAGTTCTATTCACTGAAGTGGCATTGCGGTGCGGTGTACTGATTCATAGCACGCTGTGTTGAAAAAAAGTACTGCATGCCATATTTTATGCAATGCAGTAGTGTGAACTGACCTAACAGTTTTGTTCCTTTTGGGATAAAAGTTTTACATAACTAAATAAAAGCTGATCATTGTCAGTGGTAAATGGTTTGTCTCAACCCTGTAGCTGCTACATCTGCTGGAGAGCTTGTTCTGTTGATAAACAACAGACTTACTGGCCAGATCACCAGGTGAAAATAAAGGAAAAAAAGCCTAAACTAGAAAACGAATGCAGCCATTACATCTAAGAATTGGTAAGCTGCAATATAATATATGTTTGCTTTTAGGTTTAAAGAACATTATAGCTCCCAACTGTCTGTAATTTCGAGGGACTGTCCCTGATTTGGAACAAAGTCCCTCTGCCCCTCTTTCCTCCTCATTTGTCCTTCATTTTGGTCTGATCTATATAGTTGTATATAAAAAAACTTTTTATCTTTCAAATAGTATTTCCCAGTGCTAAACCTTTCATCCCATTTCTAAATTGCTACATTTGTGAATTTCAAATGCCAGCTTAAAGGAATAGTCATTGTAAAAAAAGCACTTGTGGGTTTAACTAATCTTTTTTTTGTAGAATTCTCCTTTAAGAGGGTGTGGCAGGGGGCGTGTCTTATGCCTACATACTGTTGATAATCGGTGTCCCTCGTCCCCATCTCAAAAAGTTGGGAGGTATGGGATATGTAAATCCAACACGTCATATTCCTGATATGTGCCTGCTGTACCATGTACTTGTATGAGAAAGTACCCTGTTCTCTTTGTATTGTTTCCTTTGTGGGAAATCCCCTGTGTTCCTGCCAGTCTCTCTGCCTTCCTATCAAAAACTGACCACACTAGGAATGAGAGCACATCGTAATTTTTCTGGCTATGCTCTCTGCTTGCTCTCCTCCAATGATCAGACTTGTCCTGACACCCCCCCCCCCCTGCACAGCCATTCACTGGGATGATCAGTGTGCTGCTGTTTCTCTTCCCCCAGCTCTTATGCAGCTGAGAAAAGAGGGAATGTGATCACTTATAAAAAGGGGAAAAAAATAATTTCATATCTGTACACAAATGTTTTGCCTTTCATTTCTATTTCTAAACGGAATGGGTTGTTTTACAAGGTGAGGCTTCACATATACTTAAACCCTTGGCTCTGTCTTCTCCCAGCCATTTAAGGGGTTTCAGATGCTGGGAGGCTGGGTGGGGTTTATGATCATGTGATTGGCTATCACAGCGGTTACATGACCGGATCCGTTAGCCGCTCCTTTGCCTCTCGGCACAGCTGTATTTATATTCTGGTACGCAAATATGCGGCCACTGCGCGTTATGGCCCATCTGCCGAGAGGTTGCTTATTTGTGTACTGTCGGCGCCAAGAGGTTAAATACCACTTTAACCACTTGCCGACCTTCAACCTCAGGTTGACGGCGACAAAGTGGCTCGATATCGCAAACCGCCGTCATACGACGGCGGCTGCAGATCGCGCACTGTGAGCGCGCGCAACGCTCACTGTTTTCGGGGAGGGCCAGGGAGCGGGTGCGGGGGACTCGATCGCCGCCGGCTACCCACGATGCCCCCCCCCGGAGTGAAGGAACGGAGGTCCATGTAAGTAAACACGGACCTCCGTTCTGTGAAGGGGAAGGGCTGTGATCATAGCCTTCCTCTACACGGAAGCTGTGATCACTTCCCTTCTCCTGTTAGGGCAGCCCACATACAGTTAGAACACGCCCAGGGAACACAGTTAACCCTTAGAGCGCCCCCTGCAGGTTAACCCCTTCACTGTCAATGGCATTTACACAGTAATCAGTGCATTTTTATAACACCGATCGCTGTATAAATGCCAATGGTCCCAAAAAAGTGTCAAAATGGTCCGACATGTCTGCCCCAATATCGCAGTACCGCTAAAAATCGCAGATCGACACCATTACTAGTAAAAAATAAAAAAAAATAAAAACCCCAGAAATGAATTCTCATCATCCGTAAAAGCGGCCACTTTTGCGCAAACCAATCAATAAACGCCGATTGCAATTTTTTTTATCACAAATATGAGGAAGAATATAAATCGGCCAAAACTGATGAAAAAAAAATTATTTTTTATTTTTTTTTGTATTTGTATTTTAGCAAAAAGTAAGAAATTTGGGTTTTTTTTGCAAAATTGACGCTCTTCTTTTGTTTATAGCGGTGATCAGAAATGACGCAGTGATGATCAAATACCACCAAAAGAAAGCTCTATTTGTGGGAAAAAAATGACGCAAATTTCATTTGGGTACAACGTCGCACGACCGCGCAATTGTCAGTTAAAGCGACGCAGCGGCGAATCGCAAAAAGTGCTCTGGTCCTAAAGTGTGAAATTCTTCCGGGCCTGAAGTGGTTAAAAAGAATTGGGGTTTAATATCACTTTAAATGGAATATACAGGGTGGGCCATTTATATGGATACACCTTAATAAAATGGGAATGGTTGGTGATATTAACTTCCTGTTTGTGGCACATTAGTATATGTGAGGGGGGAAACTTTTCAAGATGGGTGGTGACCATGGCGGCCATTTTGAAGTTGGCCATTTTGAATCCAACTTTTGTTTTTTCAATAGGAAGAGGGTCATGTGACACATCAAACTTATTGGGAATTTCACAATAAAAACAATGGCGTGCTTGGTTTTAACGTAACTTTATTCTTTCATGAGTTATTTACAAGTTTCTGACCACTTATAAAATGTGTTCAATGTGCTGCCCATTGTGTTGGATTGTCAATGCAACCCTCTTCTCCCACTCTTCACAAACTGATAGCAACACCGCAGGAGAAATGCTAGCACAGGCTTCCAGTATCTGTAGTTTCAGGTGCTGCACATCTCGTATCTTCACAGCATAGACAATTGCCTTCAGATGACCCCAAAGATAAAAATCTAAGGGGGTCAGATCGGGAGACCTTGGGGGCCATTCAACTGGCCCACGACGGCCAATCCACTTTCCAGGAAACTGTTCATCTAGGAATGCTTGGATTCATAATGTGGTGTATGAGTGTCAGGTCCGAGCATTCCTAGATGGTCCCAAAAAAGTGTCAAAATGGTCCGACATGTCCGCCGCAATGTTGCAGTACCGCTAAAAATCGCAGATCACCGCCATTACTAGTAAAAAAAAATAAAAACCCCAGAAATTAATTCTCATCTTCCGTAAACGCGGCAACTTTTTCGCAAACCAATCAATTAACGCCGAATGTGATTTTTTTTTAGGTGGACGGCCATGTCTTAGTAGGTTTGCAGTTGTGACATTCTCTTTCCATTTTCGGATGATGGATTGAACAGAGCTCTGTGAGATGCTCAAAGCTTGGGATATTTTTTTATAACCTAACCCTGCTTTAAACTTCTCCACAACGTTATCCCTGACCTGTCTGGTGTGTTCCTTGGCCTTCATGATGCTGTTTGTTCTCTAACAAACCTCTGAGGGCTTCACAGAACAGCTGTATTTATACTGAGATTAAATTACACACAGCTGGACTCTATTTACTAATTAGGTGACTTGTGAAGACAATTGGTTCCACTAGATTTTAGTTAGGGGTATTGGAGTAAAGGGGGCTGAATACAAATGCACCCCATACTTTTCACATATTTATTTGTAAAAACATTTTGAACACCATTTATCATTTTCCTTCCACTTCACAATTATGTGCCACTTTGTGTTGGTCTATCCAGGGCTGGCCCAAGAAATCGTGCTGCCTGGGTCCAAGAATGAAATGCTGCCCCCCCCCCCAAAAAAAAGCCCACCAAAAGGTCCCCACATCCATTATTTTATATCATAACAATGCAAACTAAAATGAAATTTATCAGGAAGTCAGATTTACATGCAACAGCACCTTGTCTATATGGAAAATTATATGACATACCCTTATGTTCAATTCCAAGAGGTAGGCTAGGGTAGTATAGGGGCAGGCTAGGGTAGTAAATGGGCACGCTGGGGTAGTATATAGACAGGCTGGGGTAGTATAGGGGCAGGTGGTGTTGCTGGGGGGCAGTTGTCATCATGACTCAAAAGTGCTGGAAAAAAAAATTGCTGGGTAAATAGAAGAGAAGAAGAGGTGGCTGTGGTTCAATTTGCTGCCCGTCTCAAAGTGCTGCCTGGGTCCAATGGACCCACTGCGACCCATGGTAGGGCCGGCTCTGGGTCTATCACATAAAATCCCAATAAAATACATTTATGTTTTTGTATGTAACATGACAAAATGTGGGACATTTCAAGGGGTATGAATACTTTTTCGAGGCACTGTAAATGGCCTACACCTATAGCAAGGGTATTACTCATCTTTAGTCAGAGCTGCACAGTTTGTTTTAATCTACAAACACCCCTTCCCTGCATAGGCAGATTTTTGTAAAGGTGAACCATCCTTTTAAACTTCCATAAACTGAATTAAATAATAAAAGGACAGTTAAATGGCGGCCGTCCCTCCCCCGCTCCGATCTTATAAAAGTACTTGTGGTATTTGGAGACCACGTTGGAACTGAGCCGTTATTTGGCCAGCGTGAGATTCATTTTAGAATTGTTTGAGATGATTAGGGTGGCTTCCCGGTGCCAAGAAAACAAATGTGATTTCGCTGTGCTGGCGCGGACTTTCTTTCCACTGTTTTTAAAAAATTTAAATTAGGTTTACGCCAATTTTTCAGGCCTGTAGCACAGGACGTGGTGTGTTGTGACAACGAATGTCAATTTTCTTTCACTGAGCGTTGCCTGCGAGATGCTAAAACCCTGAACGCGGAGTTGTAAAGATTCCGTTACTACGGCAACCGCAATGGACGCAGCAAACTTGCAAATTCTCTGATTTACCACCAGCATTGTTGTGGAATCACGCTGCCAGAATCAGATTTGCTCTGGGCCGCTGGCTCCTTTTTGCTGTAGACATAATGGGGGGGGTGAAAGAGGCAACAGATGTTGTTTCAATCCAGCGGGAAGATATTCTGAGCTCGCCGCGGCCTGCTGCGTTCTCCTTC
>BLSH010489606.1:238245-261683 GCA_018402905.1 Glandirana rugosa
AGAAGAAGAGGTGGCTGTGGTTCAATTTGCTGCCCGTCTCAAAGTGCTGCCTGGGTCCAATGGACCCACTGCGACCCATGGTAGGGCCGGCTCTGGGTCTATCACATAAAATCCCAATAAAATACATTTATGTTTTTGTATGTAACATGACAAAATGTGGGACATTTCAAGGGGTATGAATACTTTTTCGAGGCACTGTAAATGGCCTACACCTATAGCAAGGGTATTACTCATCTTTAGTCAGAGCTGCACAGTTTGTTTTAATCTACAAACACCCCTTCCCTGCATAGGCAGATTTTTGTAAAGGTGAACCATCCTTTTAAACTTCCATAAACTGAATTAAATAATAAAAGGACAGTTAAATGGCGGCCGTCCCTCCCCCGCTCCGATCTTATAAAAGTACTTGTGGTATTTGGAGACCACGTTGGAACTGAGCCGTTATTTGGCCAGCGTGAGATTCATTTTAGAATTGTTTGAGATGATTAGGGTGGCTTCCCGGTGCCAAGAAAACAAATGTGATTTCGCTGTGCTGGCGCGGACTTTCTTTCCACTGTTTTTAAAAAATTTAAATTAGGTTTACGCCAATTTTTCAGGCCTGTAGCACAGGACGTGGTGTGTTGTGACAACGAATGTCAATTTTCTTTCACTGAGCGTTGCCTGCGAGATGCTAAAACCCTGAACGCGGAGTTGTAAAGATTCCGTTACTACGGCAACCGCAATGGACGCAGCAAACTTGCAAATTCTCTGATTTACCACCAGCATTGTTGTGGAATCACGCTGCCAGAATCAGATTTGCTCTGGGCCGCTGGCTCCTTTTTGCTGTAGACATAATGGGGGGGGTGAAAGAGGCAACAGATGTTGTTTCAATCCAGCGGGAAGATATTCTGAGCTCGCCGCGGCCTGCTGCGTTCTCCTTCATTCTGCCAATCCCCGAAAACCTAAACAGGTAACGCACAGCCAACTCTTGTGAAATCACAACACTTTCTCACCCCAAGCAGAGACTTTAACATTGACGTCCGTTGTTTTTCTGTCCATCCGATCCCCTGCATATTGGATTAATATGTTCTCTCTCCGATTTCTGACATTTATTTATGGTTATTTATGGTTTAGAGACACCGCTGTGTTTAACCCATTTGCTGCCGGAGACGTTTGTGTTTTTTGCACACATGTTTAACCACCTCAATACTGGGCACTTTCACCCCCTTCCTGCCCAGGCCATTTTTCAGCTTCATATTCACAATTTGAATTTGACATTTTTATCATTTTCTTCACACAAATAGAGCTTTATTTTGGTGATATTTAATCACTGCTGGATTTTTTATTTTTTACTTAAAAAAAGACCGAAAATTTTGAAAAAAAAAAAGGTTTTCTTAGTTTTTGTCAGTAAATTTTGTAAATAAGTATTTTTTCTCCTTCACTGATGTGGGCTGATGAGGCGGCACTGATGGGCATTGATAGGCTGCACTGATGAGGTGGCACTTATGGGCACTGATGAGGCGGCACTAATGAGGAGGCACTAATATGTGGCACTGATGGGTGGCACTGGTGGGCACTGATGGGTGGCACTGATAGGTGGCACTGATAGGCAGCACTGGTGGGCACATATAGGTGGCACAGATAGGTGGCACTGATGGGCGGCATTGATGGGCACTGATGGGCAGCAGTGATGGGCATTGATGGACAGCACTGATAGGCAGCACTAATAGCCAGCACTGACTGGCATCACTAATGGGCACTGATTGGTGGCACTTGTGGGCACTGATTGCTGGCACTGGTGGGCACTAATTGCTGGCTCTGGGGTGGGCACTGATGGCTGGCTCTGGTGGAGGTAATTGTAATCAGGGCACTGATGATCAGTGCCCTGATTACATCCCTAGATGTCCCCAGTGAGGAGATGCCGCTGATTGGCTCTCCTCGCCACACATTCTGTCAGTGTGAAGCGAGGAGCGCCTATTACCGGCACTTCCTTGTTTACGTGTGACCGGCTGTGATTGGTCACAGCTGATCACATGGTTAAAGAACCGCAACACGGCGCGACCGGGCGTCGTAGAAAGAGAGCCGCACCGCCTCGCCGTCATTTGACGGTGGGCGGGCGGCCAGTGGTTAAAAAAAATCATTTTAGCATCACTAGCCCTATGCTTTTCTTTTTTGAACTTTTTGTAAATCTTTATCCTGAGTGAACTCTTTACCACCACCTCTTCGCTTCCCTCTCTCGACTTTCCTCTCGCTTCTCCCTTTTCTTCTTTTCTTTTCTATTTTTTTTTGCTCAATGTTGTCATAAGATCATGAGGATGATAGAGGTGGTTCAGTTCAAGTCCAGCATCTTCTACCTTTAAACACACACTGAACTGTTTCATGGACTACATTTATCTTGATTCATTATGTGTTACTCTTGCACCATGCAGGGAAATTTTCTCCTTTTGCAACTTAAATTTTGTGTAACTTTACTTACTTACCTGATCGACTGTTTATCATTTTCTGACTATCAACAATAAAAAACACATTCAATCATAAAAAATCATTTTAGGCCTAAAGATTAGTTAAACCCCCAAATATATATTTTCTGAGAGCAGACACCCTGGAGACCTGGTGCCCAACCTACAGCCCTCGGAGTCGGACCTCAGAAGTCTGTAGTGGGAACATTAATTATGGTTATAGCATTGATCTCTTCTATTCTCATGTAACATGTTGCCATTTTCTTTTACAAAGGGTTTTATTTGAAAAAATAATTCTATCAGACAGATTAGGTAAACAATGAGATGGTTACATTATATATACAGTATCTCACAAAAGTGAGTACACCCCTCACATTTTTGTAAATATTTTATTCTATCTTTTCATGTGACAACACTGAAGAAATGACACTTTGCTACAATGTAAAGTAGTGAGTGTACAGCTTGTATAACAGTGTAAATTTGCTGTCCCCTCAAAATAACTCAACACACAGCCATTAATGTCTAAACGCTGGAAACAAATGTGAGTACACCCCTAAGTGAAAATGTCCAAATTGGGCCCAATTAGCCATTTTTCCTCCCCAGTGTCATGTGACTCATTAGTGTTACAAGGTCTCGGGTGTGAATGGGGAGCAGGTGTGTTAAATTTGGTGTAGCAAAATTGAAAAATCCCAACAAAGGGATAAAACAAGAAAATTGTATAGCTTCCAAATTCAACTTATCTTAGTAACCTTAAGTGATTGTAAAGCTTCCTTTTTTTTTAAAATAGCAAACATGATATACTTACCTGCTCTGTGCAAGGATTTTGCACAGAGTGGCCCTGATCCTCCCTTTCTGGGGTTTCCCCCAGCTGCGCTTCTGGCTCTTCCTCTTCTCAAGTGCCCCCACGAGGAGCCACATTCCATGGGGGGCATTCGTGCGGGCACGCTCCCAAGTCCTGCTGCAACGTCCATTAACACAGACAGCAGGATTTGGCCTCGACACCCAGTCCCCGTGTCACTGGCATTGATTGACAGCAGCGGGAGCCAATGGCTCCTGCTGCTATCAATCTATCCAATGAGGACCCGGGACAGCTGGGCTCATCCCCATTGCTGGAACGATTGGGTTCAGGTAAGTAAAAGGGGGGCTTTGGGGGGCTGCTGCACTACAGAAGGTTTTTCACCCTAATACATAGTATGCATTAAGGTGAAAAACCGTGAGGGTTTACAACCCCTTTAAAGTCCATAAGTCCCTGGTTGAGAGGTTTTGAGATTCTGGGTGGTGTTGCATGGTGAACTAAAGTAGAGACATCCGGGTATAATGTTAGGGATTATGAAACATTTAAACATGTTAACATTGGACGTCCATATGGGTAAGCACACAATATATTGTTAGAAGGATGCGATCACTGTAACTGCTGCAAACTGTCTGCTGGAGAGACCGGCCCTGCCACCAAGAGCTTTGTAGAGTCATCAGGCTCAGGAGGCTCGGGTGCCATCTTGCCCCTTGCTGTGGCAGGGGTAGCCTTCTGTTGGGAGCATTTTTTTTGCCTGTATTTCAGCGTCCAGTGCATGCCCCCGGGTGCCTGGTGATGTCCGCAGCTGTGGGAGCTCGCCTAGCTGTGCCGAGGAGAGAGCAGTGCGATATTAGCCATGTCACAGAGGTCTGATGGTGTGAAGTGCGGTGTCTAAGCTGCCATCTTCCGAGATTGCGCGCATGCGCCCCCAACATGTTTCCATTTTCATATTGTCTTCTGCAGCATATCCCCAGCCAAATAAGTAGCATTTCTTCACTCTCCATCCCTCATTTCCTCTATTAGGTCTGCAGTTTCTGACAGTCCTTTCAAGCATCATATACTGAACATTATGTGAGGTCCTTTGGTGATGTCAGGGGCCGCATTTGAAGCCCCCTTTAGCTCATAAGTTAAAACACATCATTTCAGTTAAGAATACACAAAAGTTAATTTTTGGGCAGACAAACGCAATACATTACCCAATTTTTTTTAGTTAATATAAAAGATGAGGCTGCGCAAAGTAAATAGATACCCAACGTTTCATGATTCAAATTTGTGCACGCCTGCAAAAATACAACAAATTCTGATACCCTATATTTTCCATAGGTGACGCTTTGAAAGCCTTTGGGGGCAGTTCACACTGGTGCGATGCCAGACATTGCATATGATTTGCACCGCATTGCTGTCCAGATCCCATGCGATGTCTGTGCGATGCAAATTCAGCCATGCAAAATTTATGGCTGATTCTCATCCCATTCGGACTAAACTCGGGCAGGACCCTTTTTCTCACCCATGCGATCTGATTCCGCAAATCACGCTGCGTTTTGCAAACTGATTGCAAGGTGCCGTTAACTTAACATAAACTCTGCAATCAGTTCACATGAACAGGTTTGTGATTTAGATGCGGTGTGGATTTACAGCAAATTTCCTGTGAATTTGCACTGCATCTAGTGTGAACCCGTCCTTACAGGTCGTTTTAGAGCTATCTGTGAATAATGGGTCTAGAATGATTGCTCTCCCTCCGACGTCTTGGTGATAGGTAAGCAAGCAACGTTTTCATGTGTAAGTGCACCCAACAGGTGTGTTTGCATTCATGTGTGCATGCATTTGGGGGCGGCTCAACATTTTTTTGGGGGGGTTTTTAAGTGCTTGAGTGCAACTTTATTTTTTTACTTTTTTTTTAATATGTCTGTAATATACGTTTTTTGTCTATTGGTCTTTACAAGCAGCACCATGCGTTTGGTAGGGTGTTCCCCCCAAATATGTGTTTTTTTGTATGCTGAGAGGTCCTGACCAGACTTTTTGGGCTGGAGAACCCCATCCTCCTTAATTACCCCCAATCAGTGTCCACCTGATCCATGGGATGTGTCCTCTGGTCTCCCATAAAGAGAGGCGTTGGCTTCCATGGTTTGAGATAGGAGCATTCACTCTAAGGTTAGTGTAGGACACACTGGTAAAAGGGGGTACTTTGCAGCAGTCAGTGGGCTTAAGCACTTCATGGCCATTCAGTGTGACCAAACCCCGTATTTTTGCATTTTTTGCTATATACGTTTAGATGCTTTTAAACAGCCTGGTAGGAGTATGTATCATGTGTGCGCTGCAATATGCGTTTTTTTTTCTAACTGGAGGCTAGGCCTGTTTGTTTTGATCTGTGTGGGCTGGGAGTGGCCTAGAGTAGCAGCTGGTGACTCACAGGCAGCACCATTGAGACCTCCCCTTTCTTTCCAGAGGCCTCTGGAGTGTTCTAGAAGGAGAAAGGAGGGGAGGAGAGGTGGAGCTGTCTGGAGTCTTTGGGGAGCCCTGACCAATTCCCAGCCTAGCTGGAGAGGAGTTGTCGGGTGGAAGAACTTGAAAATGGAGTACTAGCTGTTGTGGCCTTTGAGGGAGCTCCCCAGTCTGGGTGGGGGAGGGGGGTGACCACCTTGGGCTTGGGTTCGGGAGTAGAAGGGACCCCTCTTATAGACCACAGGGGGGAGTGGATTGGGGTGAGAGACAATCTGAGATGGGTGTAGAGCCAGCAAGATTGTGGGGTCATGGGCAATGGAGTTGGGCAACTGCTGCCAGGAGGGCTGGCAGGGCCCAGAAGAGGACTGACTGGGAGCAGTAGTCCACCAAGGGCAGCTAGCACTTAAATCCTCAACCTTTGCTACACTATAGGGGCCCATGGTCCCTGCCTGCAAAAGGCATTCTACAAGGCCTGACTGGAGCCAGAGGCGGGCCCAACCATGTGCTAACTACACCTCAGGGAAGTATGTGAGGTTCTTCAAGCAAGATTGTGCAGGAGACTGAAGTATATACAGGGAGTTTGTCCCAAGCAAATTGTTCTAATTCTTCTAGGCATCCCATGAATCCCCATCCCCATCCAAGCTAAATCCCCTAATAAAAACAACAAAACAAAGTTAATGGACTCTTCATTGACTCTGGTGTTTGAGAAAGTGAAGGCCCGGCTGGGCAGGGTGATGAGCAGGCCACAACAACCAGTAGCCCCTACGGGGGTACCGCTACAAATATATTACACACATTATGGTAATTATTCGGGATGGCTGTGCAAATGCTTAGGGCATTAACACAGCAACATATCGTTTCTAATATTTATCTACTGCTTGCTGCTATCTGCCAGCAATAGATCAGTATAGCAGTGATCTATTACTGCAGAGAAGAGCTGGACAGAGTTAAACCACACTCAAAGGAAGTGCAGTGATTTCACTTGTGACATCACCTGCCTTCCAATTTAAACATGATGTGGGAAGCATTGTGTTCAAAACGTTGTGCTATGGAGTGCTGTGTAACACGATCGCTAGCCCAGGAGCAGATCGTTTCAGAGACAGCCAGCAGTTCCATCACTAAATCTGACGAGGACTGCAGGAACTGCCGAGAAGCATCACAATGTTAAAAGGGATTGCTCTAGGATTAATAGCCTCTATTCCTGCGCCATTTTAAAACAATGGTTAGGACTCTAGTGGTTTAAAAAATTCCATAATACCTTTTCCAGGTGTCTTTGGTTTAGTGACATCATAGGTCATCTTCCCTTTCTTCATCCTCCAGCAGATCTTATGTGCTGCAGAGAGTGGTTCCATCTAATTATGCAATGCTGCTTTCTGCCCCATTCCCGTTTGGGCCCAGGGGGGGAAGAGCGGTGCTGCATTGCTAGATTGGTGAGTCTGCAGGGGACAGCTCTGGAGATCAGGTGTGTTTAGCAGCCAGAGCTGTTCTTTTTAAATGCTGGGGGCAAATAACCATTTTTGGAAGCAATGTACTAAATCTGCTAGAACCAACTCCTGTGGAGGACGTTTCCACATGTTTCATCTCTTACAATAAAGAACCCCTTCTGTATACATCTTTTTTCTTGCAGTCACTGGAGTGCCCTCAGGTCCTTTATGATGATCTTAAAGCAAACCACTTTCTGCTGAAGTTTCTATATGTAGAATTTAAATATTTATACAAGTTATTCATATCCCTAACGGTCACTTCTGCAAGGTGAATACACCTGATTATTTCCTAAAGGCTCATTTTCTTTAGATGGTACTTTATAAAGTAAGTGCCAATTTGCACAATAGGGATGTTGTACGTTAATTTATACAGAATGTCCATCTTTACTTTTTAATTGAGTTTGATTAGTCTTCTGCACAGCTGAGATTTTCTATGTCCATTATTCATTTAGTAGCCTACTCTGCACTCATTCCATAACATCCTTTTTGTGAATTGGTGCACAAAACTGAAATGCATATCCAATGTGAGGTCTATGAATAAGGGTAGATTATGTCTTTATAGGTCTGTTCTTCTTTCAATCATGTATCTTAAGCCTTATGTTACAGACTGGTATTGTATAATTTGACGTATTTTAGGACACTCAGATCCTCCTCCATCATTGATTTACCTAATTGTATTCCCCTTGAACAATGTATACTTGGTTTTATAGTTTTCAAATATATAACTTTACATTTTTCCAAACCAAAACTCATTCATATGGATGGCCAGTAAAGGAGCCCTATACTTGCTGTCCAGCAGAAAAAATGTTTAAAGTTCATCTTGATCCACAGTTTTATTAATGTAGCAAGGAGAGTGAAATTATCTTGCTTGGCCTTATAGTGGCCACATCATCAGTGAATGGAGGGCTAGCACTATGAGCATACAGTATCTCACAAAAGTGAGTACACCCCTCACATTTTTGTAAATATTTTTTCTATCTTTTCATGTGGCAACACTGAAGAAATGACACTTTGCTACAATGTAAAGTAGTGAGTGTACAGCTTGTATAACAGTGTAACTTTGCTGTCCCCTCAAAATAACTCAACACACAGCCATTAATGTCTAAACCACTGGCAACAAAGTGAGTCAAACAAAGAAGTTGAATGCAGTGCTCAGCGTCATATCCAGAGGTTGTCTTTGGCAAATAGACGTATGAGCGCTGCCAGCATTGCTGCAGAGGTTGAAGGGGTGGTGGGTCAGCCTTTCAGTGCTCAGACCATACGCTGCACACTGCATCAAATTGGTCTGCATGGCTGTGGTCCCAGAAGGAAGCTTCCTCTAAAGATGATGCACAAGAAAGCCTGCAAACAGTTTGCTGAAGACAAGTAGACTAAGGACATTGATTAATGCAACCATGTCCTGTGGTCTGATGAGACCAAGATAAACGTATTTGGTTCAGATGGTGTCAAGCGTGTGAGGCAGCAACCAGGTGAGGAGTACAAAGACAAGTGTGTCTTGCCTACAGTCAAGCTTGGTGGTGGGAGTGTCATGGTCTGGGGCTGCATGAGTGCTGCCAGCACTGGGAAGCTACAGTTCATTGAGGGAACCATGAATGCCAACATGTACTGTGACATACTGAAGCAGAGTATCATCCCCTCCCTACGGAGACTCAGCCGCAGGGCAGTATTCCAACATGATAACGACCCCAAACACACCTCCAACACAAACACTGCCTTGCCAAAGAAGCTGAGAGTGAAGGTGATGGAGTGACCAAGCATGTCTACACACCTAAACCCTATTGAGCATCTGTGGGGCATCCTCAAATGGAAGGTGGAGGGGCGCAAGGTCTCTAATATCCACCAGATCCGTGATGTCGTCATGGAGGTGTGGAAGAGGGCTCCAGTGGCGACCCAAGAGGGTTAAGGCAGTGCTGGAAAATAATGGTGGCCACACAAAATATTGACACTTTGGGCCCAATTTGGACATTTTCACTTAGGGGTGTACTCACTTTTGTTGCCTGCGGTTTAGACATTAATGGCTGTGTGTTTACATTGTTGCAGAGTGTCATTTCTTCAGTGTTGTCACATGAAAAGATAGAATAAAATATTTAGAAAAATGTGAGGGGTGTACTCACTTTTGTGAAATACTGTAGCTGGAAAGATTTGAAATTCAGCCTATATTAAAGCTGAATTCCAGGTTTCCTTTCACTTTAACCAGTTGCCTTCTGGGTACTTCCACCCCCTTCCTGCCCAGGCTAATTTTTAGCTTTCAGCACTTTGAATGACAATTGCGTGGTCATGCAACACTGTACCCGAACAAAATTTATAGCATTTTTTTTTTACACAAATAGAGCTTTCTTTTGGTGGTATTTAATCACCAAAGGTTATTTTTTTTTTGCTAAACAAACTAAAAAAAGACCAAAAATTTTGAAAAAAAAGTAATTTTCTCCTTCCATGATTAGCACTGATTTGTCTGCCCTGGTGGGCACTGATAGGCTGCACTGATGAGGCTGCACTGATGGGCACTGATGAATAGACACTAATGAGGCTTTATTGATATGCGTCACTGATGGGCACTGAAAAGCAGCACTGATGGGCACTGATTCGCGACACCGATAGGCAGCACTGATAGGCGGCACTGATGGGAACTGATGAGGAGGCACTAATGAGGCTGCACTGATATGCAGCACTGATAGGCGGCACTGAAAAGCAGGACTGATAGGTGGCACTGATGGGCACTGATTGGTGGCACTGATAGGCAGCACTGATGGGCACTGATAGGTGGCAATGATAGGTGGCACTGATAGGCATCAGCAGCATACAGTAAGTGGCGCTGTGTTCCGCATGCATATGGGTGACTTCCTATCTACTGATGGAACAAGATCAAGGCAGGCTGAATGCTTCTCAGCCATTCAGGAGAAGCCTTGTATTTGTATCAATGACTACAGAGCTTCCTTTGATTGATCAAGGTGGAGCACTGGGTGGATGACGTCAGGATCTCCACCTCAGCCAATAAAAAGAAGCCATGTATTAATTCATTAAAATAAAATTCTTCTCCTCAATGACAGAGAAGCATTCAGGTTAACTTGATTAAATTCTGGCAGCAGTCACAAGTACAGTTCCATGCACCCCAACAATACAGGCTCAGTCTAGGGGATGTCTTTTTTAGAATTTATTACTGAGTAACTTGAAACAAGAGAGGGGTTTAGGGTCACAAGATACTCCAAACAATATCGTTAATCAATGGGACGACAGTTTTCATAATAAAACTTCATAACTGCAGTCATACATGAAAGTCCCAAACCAGGTCCTACGCACAGTGTCCCAGGAGCCATGCACCACTCAGCTTCCACCAGGAGGTCCTCAGTGAGGAAGATAAAAGGTCCTTCTCCAGACCAGGACTTCAGACAGTGCATTCCTGCACCAGAAATAATTTAACAGTCTTTTCAAGTTCCTCAGCCTGCTTAGGTCTAGACTGTAGCCTAAATCCTCTTTAGTAATCTTCCCAAGCCTTCAGCCCAAGTCCTGCTAAGGCCCAGACTGAAATACATGACTCAGTAATGCTGTCTCCAGGGGTAACAGCTCCAAAAGAACTGGAACCCTCTTGGCAGAGAAAAAAACACTCTGGAAATACCTTCCAAACATTTATCATATCTCCAGCCATCTTCTGGACACCTCCTTCCAGGGATTGGGTGGGGCATGATAAATATTCATACTGGTCATTTGACTCTGCCTGCCCTATTTTCTGGAAGCTTCTTTCAGAAGCAGGTGGGAGAAATCAAATACCCAGCTAGGAAACTCTGACCAGACAAAACAATCAATTACTGCACCACTGATTACAGTGGAGCCAAAAACTAAATTCAGCCTAGCAGCTGAACTAGAAGAGGGCACTACACCAACTATGGTCTCTGTAAACCTCTCTTGGATAATATACCGCTGTCTTAATATAATGATTTGAGGTTTGTTTGTTTTTTTGTAGTTTTAAACATTTGTTACACAGCATTACTTTATTTTTCCAAACATTTTCTTTAACTAACTCCCTACCGTCATATTGAAAAATAAAAGGGCAAGGAGGTGGACAACTAGTTCTGGAGTGACATTTATAAATGTCACCCCAGAAATAGCCCTTGGGTGGCCATTCCACCCATTAATGCCAGTGAATCAAGGAGTCCTCTAGTAGGGGTCTCCAAACGCTACAGTAGGAGGACCACATAGTTTATTTTACAAATATTTGCAGGTTGAAAAAAAATAGTTTCACAAATAATTGCCATTATCATCCAGGAGTGGCCATCAGAGTCCACCCTTACATCAAGAAATGCTCATCAGAACCCTATTATATCCTGGAGTGCCCATTAGAGTACCTCCTACATCCAGCAGTACCCATCGGGGTCTCCTCCTAAAATCCATGAGTGCCCATAAGAGTCCCCCCTTACATTTAGAAGTGCTGATTAGAGTGCCTCCATACTCTTCAGGAGGCAGAATGGAAGCCAGGAGGCAGAGAAGGTCTGGATAGAAGTCTGGTCCTCCTGGGAATGTTGAGAAGCAACAAGGGCTTGCTTTATTTACTGCTTGACCCCCCGTGCTCGCGCGCAAAGGCAAATGCATACATAGGTCCCACACACATACTGTATCTAAACAGCGTTCGCACCACACATGTGAGGTATCGTCGCAAATGGCAGAATGAGAGCAATAATTCTAGTGCCAGACCTACTCCCTGTGAAAAGTGATTACAAAAATGTAAAGCGACAGTGTGAAAAATAAGAATAAAAAAAGAAATAAATAATTAAACAAATGTTTTTAAAGTGCCTCTGCCCCCCCTCGCTCGCGTGCAAAGGCGAAAACACGTGTCAGTCCTACATGCAAACAGCAATCGTCCCACACATGTGAGGTATCACTGCAAGTGTTAGATCTTAGGCAGTAATTCTAGCACCAGACTCCTGTGTAACCCTAAATAGGTAACCTGGAAAGGCTTTTAAAGCATCCCTTATGGAGATTTTTAGGTACCATAGTTTGGCACTGTTCCATAGGCATACGCAGTTTTAAAGTGTAACATGTTAGGTATCTATTTACTAGATGTAACATTATCTTTTATATTGCATCAAAAAAATGGGTATTATACTGTATTTGTGTGCACTAAAATTCATCAAAGTGTATTTTTTGCTAAAAAATTTAGTTTGAAAATACGCTGTGCAAATACTGTGCGACATAAAAAATTGCAACACTCCCCATTTTATTCTCTAGGGCCTCTGCTTAAAAATATATATAATGATTGGGGGTTCCAAGTCATTTTCTAGCAAAAAGAATTGGCCTGGGTGGCAAGCGGTTAAATATTTAAATGTCCACAGCCTGGCCACAGCTCAACTTAAGGACCCTTTTACATGGGCTGTCAGGTTTTCAGGCGGACACTCCATTCACCTCTATGGAGCGGCGGATGTCAGTGGTGACATGTCCGCTGACACCTGCTACTATCTGATCCTATCCTGTCCATGAAATCTGAACGGATGGAAACAGTATTTTCCATAAAGTAGAGCGGGGCTCTGACAGGACCGTCTCTCTGAGACATATAGGGTTGCCACCTCATCCCTTTAAAGCCGAACACATATGAATTACACAGGTTCTAATTTATTGCAGATAAGGCACCATGTGAGTTTAATTACCACCTTAATCAGCCACAGAACCTGTGTAATTAGTATGTGTTCGGGTTTAAAGGGATGAGGTGGCAACTCTAGAGACGGACCTGTCATCCGCCTGCTCTTTGGGGATCAGCGGATCGATTCACTGCTGAGCAAGCAGAGTCCATCAGGTGGCCCGCCCATGTGGAAGGACCTTAGGGGCGCCCTCACACGGGCTTTCCATGTATGGGGTCCGTTTTTGCTCAGCGGGGATCACTCCACTGATCCCCGCTGAGCCGACAGTTCCATCTCCACTGAGCGGGGATGGAACTGTCAGAGCGTCGCTCTCCTATATGGAGATTGGATGAAAACGGACTGCCTTTCTGTTTTCATCCAATCTGCTCCATCTCCAGACGGATGGACGGACGTGGATTTCACGGACAGGATCGGTTTGGAGAGCCGCGGATGTCAGCGGACATGTCACCATAGGGCTGCATGGAGCGTCCGTTCAGGTCCGCCTGAAAAACGGACAGGCGGACCTGAATAGAAAGCCCATGTCAAAGGACCCTTAGGCTGGGTTCACACTAGTCTGATTCTCGGACTGACATTAGGAGCACAAGTCGCATTACGTCACAAAAACAATGATTCCCTATGAGAGCCGACTTGTGTTTTTCAAAGTCGGACCGACTTTGAAAAAGGTTCCTGTATTACTTTTGTCCGACTTTGATACTACTTTAGCTCATTGAAAAGCATTGAAGTCGGATGAAAGTTGGATCGTTGTCTTCACTGATCCGATTTTGGCATGCGACTTGTGCTCTGAGGATCTTGAAAGGGAACTCCACGCCAAATTTAAAAAAACAACTGGCATGGGGTCCCCCTCCAAAAGCATACCAGGCCCTTTGGTCTGGTACGGATTTTAAGGGGAAACCCCACACTGAAAAAACGGCGTGGGGTCCCCCCCATGATCCATACCTGACCCTTATCCGAGCACGCAGCCCGGCAGGCCAGGGAAGGGGGTGGGGACGAGCGAGCATACCAGGCCGCATGCCCTCAACATGGGGAGTATGGGTGCTTTGGGGCAGGGGGGGCTTTGCGCCCCCCACCCCAAAGCACCTTGTCCCCATGTTGATGTTTGGCGTGGGGGTTCCCCTTAAAATCTGTACCAGACCGAACGGCCTGGTATGCTCTTGGAGGGGGACCCCATGCCATTTTTTTTTTAAATTTGGCGTGGACTTCCCCTTCAAGATACCCACAGCACAAGGTGCCTGGCATTGTCGGGATCAAAGTCGGATCCCTGTTCACAGAAAATCAGACCGACTTTGACCCTATGTTGTACTGTAAATCGCACAGCAAAGTAGGATCAAAGTCGGACCGTTTAAATGTCGCATAGTGTGAACCCAACCTTAATGTGCTGTCCTTATTGTGAACTTAATTGCTGACCAGCTTTCTCAAGCTCCTAACCAGCAGTAATTAGCAATCAATGGCAAGAAATATGCAAGAAACCAAAGGCAGGTGTGAAGAGTTTGGAGAAGCCAAACTAGCTAATATAGACTGAATAATTAATAATTACCATTAAAATCCCAGAGCCCTGCTTTGCCCCCCTTTTTTACCTTACATAATTAGGGATGTAGGTACCTTTATTTGCTTTTTAAGCAACATTCTTAGCCACATATATATAGACTGAATAATTGCGAGCAAATGCAAAAATGGCAATTATCAGGTTATAAAAGGGTGATTTCCTCTGAAGTTCTTGATGATACCATAACATATGTATTACTTTGCGTGTAATACACTCGCACGGGCAAGTGTTTTTTAGGTTGTGCTGTGTTGTAGTGCATTTTTTTTATCCTGCATGCATTTGCTATGTTCTGCAGTGCATTGCAACATGTTACACTGTGTTGGAATGCGCTGTGCAAAAGTGCAACATTTCCTTTTATTTGTAGTGCAAACAACAGGAAATACCGTTCTTTACCTTTCCCTTGTGTTGGTTAGAAAGGATAGTTTCAGCTTTGAATATTTACTATTTTGGTCACTAGAGGGAACCAAAGTCATTTACAGAGACCGGTAACATCTAAAACTAGTCATGTAAAATACTGCAAAAAGTCTTCAGCCTGTAGAAATCCCAAATGGGGTCCCCTGCAAAGTATCAGAACGGTAAAGCAAAGTCAGAGATATCTGGAGTAAAACTGATGTTTAGTTGCACTCTATAGTGTATTTTTAGTGAGCATCCCGTCCTTTTATATATTAGTATAGTATTTACCTTAAAGAGACCCTGTCACCAACCTAAAAAATGCAGGTAAAAATCACACTTGCCATGTATTTTTGAACTTGCTAGAAAAATCCACCTTGTGGTGCACACAATGTAAATTTATAACTAGAGTTGAGCGAACCTGAACTGTAAAGTTTGGGTTCGTACCAAACTTTGGGGTGTCCGTGACCCGGAAAAAAAGTTCGGGTTCGAGTTCTGGGTTCGGGTATTTGATCACGCATGTTGAATAGCTGCAGGGCAGCCATGCCTACTAATGGCATGGCTGTGATTGGCCAATGCATCATGTGACCCAGCCTTTATATGAGGCTGGTGTCACTGTGCTGCATGTCACATGATCTCTGGGTAGTGTAGGGAGAGGATGATGCAGGTGCTGTGAGGGACAGATTGCAGATAGATAGATAAATAGAGATTACTACTACTACTGCTTTTAGGGACAGATTGCAGATCTCATCCTGCATTACAGAAAGATCTGACTGGACTAGGTCTACTGCTTAGAGGGACAGATTATTGTTCTAAAATCATCTCCTAGTTCTATAGGGTCAGGTTCCTGCTGTTGCTGTAAGGGACAGATTATTGTTCTAAAAGCATTTTGCAGCCCTCTAGCACTTTCCTGGACTCTTTTACAGTCATTTTTGTGCCGAAAAGTTCGGGTCCCCATTGCATTCAATGGGGTTCGGGGTAAAGTTCCGGTCAAGTTCGGTACCGAAAGCGCACTTTTTTCCGAAGTTCGGCCGAACCCACCGAACCTGAACATCCACGGGTTCGCTCAACTCTATTTATAACCTTTGTGGCTACTGAGGAATATATTTAAATGAACGTGTTTGTGCCCAAAATTCAACTCTAACTGCTTCCCAGAGGTTAGCTTTAAAGGTGAAAACCAGGCAAACTGGTTCAGCATTGAAATACATACAGTATAAGGTTGCCGTTTTACTTGCAAAAGGATTTTTATTTTGGTCCATCTAGTTATGAGATTTACACAGACCTACAAGACTATCACTAAGGCCCCTATTGGCTGAAACGCGTCAACAGCGTTGTGTATGCTGGAACTTTTATCCTTGCTATAATTTAAATAAAGTCCAGCATTGAAATACATATAAGGGAGCTGCTTTACTTGCTAAAGGATTTTTATTTCTGTCCATCCACTTGTGAGATTTACACAGACCTGCCAGACTGTGAATAAGGCCCCTAAGGGATGAAACACATCAGCACTTTGTGTATTCTGGAACTTTTATCCGTGCTGTAATTTAAATAAAGGATTAACGGTTAAAAAAAATCACTAGTGGAAGAACATGAGAAGCTGCTGGGAAGATGAGAATGGGGCGGCTAAGATGTCCTCCAAGTGCCCTGGTCAACGGCATGGGTAAGGATGGAAAAGCAGCATCCGAAATGTTGGAACCCTAGAAAGTTTGGTATGAATACAGATGAGCCACACACATCCAGTTCCGACGGTTCTGGCCCCCTGTGTGACGTCACCGCTGGAGCATGCACAGGATGTGTTTTGAGACAACTTCCTCTTCATCATCTTGTGAGTTTGATATTCTTTGATCTCACTGAGTTAATAGCTGTGTTCTGAGCATCTTTGGCATCTAGCAGAGATGAACTATGGCGCTAGCCAAACTCAGTTTAGACCAAACTCACGAGGGACTGCCACATGGCAGCAAGTGCCAGCCCAATGCTGGGAAGCTGGTGACATCATTGACCTCATATGGCTTTATTTGGACAATGCCAATGTGCCATATTAAGTCAATGATGTGACCAATATCCCTGCCCCTTTATTAGGTTGGCGGTCGGGATGGAGAATTCCATGGCCACAGATGGTTGGACCAGCGGTCTGCTATCATGTGAAAGTTTCCTGCAGGTTTGGCCAACCTGACCTTGGTTTGAACATTAGCTCCTCCTTAGTCATAAGCGCTATTCCACCCTTTCCCACTCTGAGATTTGTTGTAGGATTATAAAAAAAAAGCAGAGATCAAGTCATGTTTTTATTTTATATTTAAGCACGCAGTTATGATCATTTTAATACAAAATGTTCAGATTCTTGCATGAGCCAAATGATGACTGGTTCTCTTTAAAGTACCGGTCTATGCCTGGGTTTGACTGTAAGGGGAATTATCTTATATATACTTATATACTTATATATACAAAATCTGGTTTTCATTCCCAGTCTTCACCAGCAAGGTCTCCCTCATTATTTCTCTTTACCTGTGGTAAAAATTCCTTCTTTTTTATAAGCCTTCTGACCTCACCATACTCACGATTCTGTAGTCTGGAGTACCGACATATTTCCCCAATGTAAAAAGGCAACGCAACAAAGACGGCATTGTCTGAATAGTCATTGATATGATCATGATATTTAAGACGATAATGAAGGTGTTGCTCTTTTGCAACTTATTTATTATACATTACAGAGGATACCATCATTTGGATTTATAATGGCTACAGTTTGTAAATTTCTATAGACTTTTATGCTGCAGAAGTCTCTGAAAAAATGAGATTTGAATAGGCATAAAAAACACTTGTGAACATAAACAGGGGCGTAATGATAGGGGTTGCAGGGGTTGCAATTGCAACCGAGCCCCATGCTCCAGGGGGCCCGTGTGCCTCCCTTGTACACCTGGATAGGAGGGATGGCGGGGGTGGCATTTAGAGGAACCATTCTCCTCCATTTTCCTCCTAATGGAGGAGATTGGTTCCTCTATATCAGTGGTTCTCAACTCCAGTCCTCGGGACCCACCAACAGGCCAGATTTTAAGTATTACCTTGGGGAGATGCAGACTAGAATACTGCAATCACTGAGCAGCAAATGATATCACCTGTGATGTATTTCAGTTATCCTGAAAACCTGGCCTGTTAGTGGGTCCAGAGGACCGGAGTTGAGAACCACTGCTCTATATGCTGCCCCTCCTATCCAGTTTAGTCGTCTTCTGCTGTTCCCAGGGTCCCTGTATGCTTCCCTGCCCCCCCCCCCTCCCACAGAGCTGCTGTCTTCCCCCTCCTCTCTCCTGCCAGCTGCTGTAGAAGATGTGTCATGATGGAGAGATGGGAATGGGTCGGTAAATTTGTCATTTACCGGCTCCTTCCTTTTCTGAGTGGACAGAGTTAGTGATTGGTACCAATTGGTTCATTTGTAACTGCTGCGGGACCGTAATAAAGGGACCCGCAATGGGAGTAAAGGGCCCCAGCATCAGCAGGAAGAGGGACCAGGGGTCAGGGGGGCCCTTCATAATTTCTTGCACCGGGGCCCTGAAGGTTCTAGTTACGCCTCTGAACATAAACATAAGTATATTGTGGTCAGGCTCTGGACATTTAAATATTGAAATATTGAAAAGTGGCTGTAAACCCTTTACAACTAGAGTTCAGCGAACACCTGGACGTTTGGGTTCTGCGGGTCCGTCCGAACTTTGGGAAAAAGTCTGGGTTCGGCTTCCGAACGTTGCCCGAACGTTATCCCGGACCCAGAACCCCATTGAAGTCAATGGGGACCCGAACTTTTAGGCACAAAATAGGCTGTAACAAAGTCCTGGCAAGTGCTAGAGGGCTGCAAAAGGAAGTAAAATGGGGGTAAGAGTGGCCTACAAAAAAATGGGGATAGGGAAAATAAATTAAAATCAAATAAACTAGTAGATGATTTTTGAACAATAATGTGTCACTTACAGCTGCAGCTAAAACCTCTCCCTTTAGAACTAGGAGAGGATTTTTGAACAATAATCTGTCCCTCTACCTAGTGCAGTCAGATCGCTCAAAGCAGCAGTATGTGAAATCTCAAATTACTCCCACAATCTGAGCGTTGTGTACGATCCCACAATCTGATCGTTGTGTACGATCGTAGCGATCGTTGTGTTAGGCAGAGTTTGATCTGCAACTCAAAGCAGCAATATTTGAAATCTCAAATTCCTCCAACAATCTGATCGTTGAGCACGATCGTAGCGATCGTTGTTTTATGCAGAGTTTGATCTGCAACTCAAAGCAGCGGTATGTGAAATCTCAAATTTCTGCTATCTGTCCTCAGAGCAACAGCACAGCAGTAGTAATCTATTTCAGGATGCAGGATCAGATGTTGTTAAAATGTCTCTAATCTCTCCCTGACGCCGTCAGCTCCCTCTCCCTACAGCTAACCCAAGGGCATGTGACTGCAGCATCAAGTGACTCCAGCTTATAAAGAGGCTGGGTCACATGATGCACTGGCCAATCACAGCCATGCTATTAGTAGGCATGGCTGTGATGGCTTCTAAGGGCAAACCAGTGAAACGCTTGATGATTGGCTGCCCTGCAGCTTCTCAACACGTGGAGTAAAATACCAGAACCCCGGACCCGAACTTTTTTGAAATGTCCGTGTTCGGGTCCGGGTCCCGGACACCCGAAAGTTCGGTACGGACCCGAACGTTACAGTCCGGGTTCGCTCAACACTATTTACAACCACTTTTACCTACAGGTAAGCCTATAATAAGGGTTACCTGTAGGTACAGAGAGAGAGATATTCACTGTATACGCTTGCGTCTACGTCATTGGCGCATGCGCAGTGAAGAAACGGCCCTCCGAGACGTTTATTCACTTAAAAAATGCAGTGACTGGCGGCTCCCACGCACATGCGCGGGAGTGACATAACGCGACTCTGGCCAGTCACAGAGCCGGAGTCCGTGTTCCAGGAAGGAAGAGGAGCAAAGATGGACTTGGCCTCCAAATGGGACAGAGCGGGCTTCGTTTGCAGGTAAGTGTCACATAATTATGCTTTTACTTTGCAGGTTACTAAAGAGGAAGTAAAACCCATCAGGATTTACTTCCTTTTTAACAAGCAGTAAATAGGTTTTAGTATACCCCTGGCCAACCTCTGTAGTCACATCCACTGTGGAGCAATTCATCCTCAAATTTCACAACAGCTATTGGACATATGTTCTTAACAATCAGTAAGTAAGCCCTCTCTGACCTCTGAATCGCTAAGCCCTTTATTAAACCACTGTGGAGCAATTCATCTTCAAAGTTCACAAGAGAAGCAGTAGAGTCAAGCTCTGCTCTCTCCTGCTTTCTGTGCCCCTGCTCTGTGGTTACATTAAAGATAAGAAGGCTGGTAGGCTGTCATCTCAATGCTGGGAGTGGGTAGCTGGGCTTAAGAGAGAATGGGAAATTAAAAATAAGAAGCTTCCACAGTAAAATTGAGGATTAATTACTCCACAAAAGTTGAAGCTCAAGAGATCAGTGAGGTTTGTTTTAAAATTTACTGAAAGTTTTAGCCTTAATTGAAATCACTAATCACCAACAAAAAGGGGGAAGAGTGCATAGCTATACCACCTTGATATACGTATGCTACTAATAGCCGTGTTCACTGTATGTGTTCACCTTTTGAAAAAAATAATAATAAATGCACTTTTTTTTACAGGTAAAAACCGTGTATTTAATAATTAATTTTTCTAAGGAGCCTGCAGAGCATTGCACCTGTGAGCAGGACCCTAAATGCAGGTGTAACATGTAACATGTTCAGAAAGATGAACTTGGCCTTTAGCTTTGGATAGAGTGGGAAAGAGTTAGACCTTCTGTCAAGTTTTAATTGTAAACATTGTCCCCATTCGGGAGACTCAGCAGTTTATACTGGCGACCATTGACACCAAGAAAGAACGTCAGGGGAAACCCAACATTTTAGTTATCCTCAGAATAAGTGGTATTGGGAAATTGTTCTGGAGACAATTGTCTGCTAGGGGAATTTCTCTCACTTAGGCCCCATTCACACCTGGGCATTTTGTAGCTTGAAGCCTGATGCTACAAAACTCTTGGGGTGGAAAAATCAATGATTCTCTATAGACTCCATTCACATCTCCACTCAAAAACGCCTGAAGCTCAAAAAAGTTCTGGAGGTATTTTGGTAGCTTGATTTGGGAGTTTTTCTACTTTTTACATTGGGGACCTTTTGACCTGTACAAAATTGTGGGAAAAAACGTGTTTATTTCTGCTTAAAAACGCTACGCCCAGGTGTGAATGCAGCCTTAGGGGGAGTTCCTGTTGTGTTTCTGGGACAGGAAGCATAGAGAAATTTCCTCATTGGTACACAGAAGGCAAAAACATAACCATAACTTAACGGGGCGGCACAGTGGTGAAGTGGATAGCAGTTTCGCCGGACAGCAAAAGGGTCGCTGGTTTGAATCCCAACCACGACACCACCTGCCTGGAGCTCGCATGTTCTCTCTGTGCCTGCATGGGTTTCCTCTGGGTACTCCGGTTTCCTCCCACACTTCAAAGACATGCTGGTAGGTAAATTAGATCCTGTCTAAATTGTCCTTAGTATGTATGAATGTGAGTTAGGGACCTTAGATTGTAAGCTCCTTGAGGGTAGGGACTGATGTGAATGTTCAATATATATGTAAAGTGCTGCGTAAATTGACAGCGCTATATAAGTACCTGAAATAAAAAAAATAAAGAAATAACCTGCCCAGGGTTTTTACTATTTCCTACTCTAATCAAAAATAAAACAAAGTTTTGGCTATAGATACTGTACACGTTAATTAAAGTATAACTAAAGGCAAAACCTTTTTTTCTTTTAGCTTTGGATTTCCACGTTAGGGAGATTCCCCCTATCTATTTGTCCTGTTTGCCATTATCATTGAAAGTGAAAGTAAGATGACCGCTGCGTACCGCTGCACACCGCTGCACGATGACGTCACACGCCCCAACTCTAACCAACGCGTTTCGTCATAGGCTGTCTTTTTCAAGGGCGTGGTCAGCGGCAAACAATCGGATATACATATACCAAAGGGCGGGTGGCTATTGGTTGAAGTGACCTCCAAATTACATGACCCAGCCATATACGTTCCAAAGACCGGAATGCGATACTCAGTGATGGTGTCTTGTGTTTGTTTGTAATGTACCTGAACATGTGCGTTTAAACAGCTCACTGGTTTGGTAAACAAACACAAGACACCATCACTGAGTATCGCGTTCCGGTCTTTGGAACGCATAGGGCCTGGTGATGTAATTTGGAGGTTGTTTGACTTCTGTTTTTTAATTAATTCACTTCAACCAATAGCCGCCCACCGTTTGGTATATGTATATCCGATTGTTTGCCGCTGACCACGCCCTTGGAAAAGTCAGCCTTCGACGAAATGCGCTGGGAGGAGTTGGGACGTGTGACGTTATCGCGCAGCAGTACACGGTGGCCATCTTGGTGGTTGGAAACATTCCCTGAAATGTTTCATTGTGAGCTGTGTTCGATGTGATACGTGAGTGCAATCTTTGATACAATAAATAGCTTTTATGTTTGACATACTACACTATATCGGGCTTTTATTTCATACCGACTGACCACTGGGTGATGAGCCAGAGGAGTGTAGGGCGCTGAGAGTGGTGGCCTAGGACAGTGATGGATGTGGTAACCGCGGCTTGGAGGATCTCTACTTAGGCTACCAGGGCTATCTGAGTCTGAGGGACCTGACGGGGGGAGTGTGTGACATGAAGGGGATCGGTTGGCCATCAGGGAACCTGACCAGTGATATCATGCCGATCTGACCTCTGTAATGGGGGTCCGGTCTATTCGGTAAGGACCAGTGTGTTTGGGTGACAGTGGTGGTCTTTGAAGCCTTTCCTGAAGCCGCATACTTATTTTTGGATTCTCACCCTCATAAGGAATACCCTGATGGCGGGTCTTGAAATAGGGACTATTTGAGCACTGCACCACATATCTTTTATACATTTATACAGTGATCAGAGCTAAAAATTGCCACTGATTACTGTATAAATGTCACTGGCAGTGAAGGGGTTAATCTGTAGGGGTCGATCAAGGGGCTAAGTGTGTTCTAAGGGTATGGGGGCTGGGCTGGCCGGGGCATGACAGATCTAGCTGTTCCCGATTACTAGGAACCGTAGATCACTGTCATGTCCCCTGACAGAACGGGGAACCACTGTGTGTACAATGGCAGTTCCCTGTTCTGGCTCTGTAGTAGGCGATCACGGGTCGCCGGCGGACATCGAGTCCGCCCGACCCGCAGGCACCCTCATGGAGCGTGCAGCTGGCGTGTGCGCACGGTCGCCTGCAAACCGCGCACACATGACCGACATACAATGATGGTGGTTTGCGCAGCTGAGCCAAGCTGCCGCAGTATAACTCCAGTGACTGGTCGGCAAGAAGTTAAAGTAACGCAGTGCCGTATCGCAAAAAATGGCCTGGTCATTAAGGGGGTAAATCCTTCCGAGGCTGAAGTAGTTAATATATACAAAATATTATTAAAAAAAGGTTTTTACCTTTAGTTACACTTTAAAGAGGAACTGCAGTCTGCTCACATAATTTATAATAATAAAAACATCTTTGCCATTCTGAAGCTTCCCTCCAACCACTTTGCATATTATTTTATATATTCTGTGATTCTGTACTTGCCAAATATGCTTGAAATTTTTTTTTGGGGGGGGGGGGGTTGGGGGCAAACAAACCTGCCCCCCACTTGA
>BLSH010489606.1:271084-284877 GCA_018402905.1 Glandirana rugosa
TATATAAAAATTTTTTTTTTTTTGGTTGAACTGGATGGACTTGTGTCTTTTTTCAACCTGACTAACTATGTAACTATGTAACTATGTATGTGCGGATCCTTTTGTATTTCATGGTTGTTCTGGCTAATTCTTGAACATTGAAGAGTGATTTGATTGAGCCCCCTATTCTGGCTGACTGCTCCAGCGGCTGCTTATGTGGATGAGAAACGGGTGGATCTACTCCTTGGAGCTACGAGATATATGCCTGAAACAGACCTCAAGAGATGTGCAGCACCTGAAACTACGGATACTGGAAGCCTGTGCTAGCATTTCTCCTGCGGTGTTGCTATCAGTGTGTGAAGAGTGGGAGAAGAGGGTTGCATTGACAATCCAACACAATGGGCAGCACATTGAACACATTTTATAAGTGGTCAGAAACTTGTAAATAACTCATGAAAGAATAAAGTTACGTTAAAACCAAGCACACCATTGTTTTTCTTGTGAAATTCCCAATAAGTTTAATGTGTCACATGACCCTCTTCCTATTGAAAAAAGTTGGATTCAAAATGGCCAAATTCAAAATGGCCGCCATGGTCACCACCCATCTTGAAAAGTTTCCCCCCTCACATATACTAATGTGCCACAAACAGGAAGTTAATATCACCAACCATTCCCATTTTATTAAGGTGTATCCAGATAAATGGCCCACCCTGTAGATACCTCTGGTGGTGGATACACGGTGAATGTGGTGGAAGATGATTTAAACACTGGATTTTCTGTTCGATCACTTTTTAAGCACTTGGATACTTCTAAAGAACTTTACACTGATGGACTTTTTTCTATACGATTTGTTTGAGTTATAATGGTTTGAAAGTACCGTTACTATGTAGACTCTTATTGAGATGACATAGCGCAACACTTTATATTTTTTTGAAGTATAGAGCCTTACATGGATCCATTTTTGTGTTTTTGTGTAGATCCTGGAGTGAGAGGTGAACAGAGTCACCACTATGACTTCCAGGTAGAGACCTCTTAGTAACATTCCTTCCAGGGGTGTAAGAGTTATGCAAGGCAATTTCTCTATATAAGTTAAATGTAATTTTTAACTGCTCTCATGTGGGTAGGGGCATCATGCTGTACAGACAGGAAAGTGTGATTGCTGTTTTGATTGAGTGAGTCACTTTTTAAACATGTCTGAAAACGAACACGATCATATAGCTCCTTATATTCTTACATGTCATATAACGTCTTACGAAGAACAAAAAATGCAAGTCATTCATGAAGATGTGATTGGATTGACTAAAATGTAACAAGTTTTGTCACTTGGCCTTCTGCGTGGCCGGCATGTTCTGCAAGCTCCCGACGTTTAGTAGTCTTAATTACAAAGGTTATATCTGCCTTTTTTCCAGGACAGGGTGGAGACGGTAATTGCCAAGTCTTAATGGAAAGGGTCAGCAAACGTCTGCTGGGATTGCTGTTCTCAACAACTTGCTGAGTGCGTGTTCCCATTTAGATCTTCTCATACACTTCTGTCCATTATTGAACCTTAATCGTGTCAGATGGCACATATAGACTTAAAGACATGTAGGGGTTGAATTACTTAAAGCAAGTAGGTTATTTGCTTTGCAAAGAAATTGCATCTTACAAGGCAATTGCCCTCGCAGCTTAGTGAATGTGCTTGAATTTCACTTTGCAAAGAATACCCAATTACGTTGAGGTGCTTGACTTGCATTTTACTGCCCCCAACCAACCCCACCCCCCTTACACTGCAAAGGCAGCCTGACAGGTGTGTACACATGCAGCAGGTGAGATGCTTTCCATCAAAAATGATCCCCCCAACACGTGCAGTGGGCATTATTGCCGCATGCAACATATCCAAGTGAAAAGTGAGGAGGTGGTGATACATATAGACAAAAATAACCGCCACGTCCAAATAAATGCAAACAACTGATAGATGGGAAAATCCCAAATATATAATTTATCCCCCTGGACTTTTAAGGCGGATCAGGTGATCAAGGTAAAAGAGGAAAAGAAAAATAAGTGTAATAAAAAATAATAATATTATTCATACAAAAATATTAGTAGATAAAAAGTGAAACAGGCAAACAAGGCAATACATTTTCCATCAATAAGAGAAAATGCACATAAATGTAATTTGAATAAACAAAATACAGAATATAGGATATAAGATACAGAGTACCACAAATTAGTCAGCATAAAGACAGTTGGACTCGATGCATTTGGGATATGCACACTGGGATGACCACTGTAGATAGCAGGGTCCAAGGGCAATATCCCCTGAAGAAGGATTAACTGAAACATGTTGGGACGTTTGTGATATTGCCCTTGGACCCTGCTATCTACAGTGGTCATCCCAGTGTGCATATCCCAAATGCATCGAGTCCAACTGTCTTTATGCTGACTAATTTGTGGTACTCTGTATCTTATATCCTATATTCTGTATTTTGTTTATTCAAATTACATTTATGTGCATTTTCTCTTATTGATGGAACATGTATTGCCTTGTTTGCCTGTTTCACTTTTTATCTACCAATATTTTTGTATGAATAAAATTATTTTTTATTACACTTATTTTTCTTTTCCTCTTTTACCTTGATCGCCTGATCCGCCTTAAAAGTCCAGGGGGATAAATTATATATTTGGGATTTTCCCATCTATCAGTTGTTAACATATCCAAGTGAATGGGGCTGCGCTGCAACCGTGAGCCAAATACTAGTCACTCAGGAGATGGAAATATCACCTCCCGAATATCTATCAGCCATGCCTACCCCGCTCTGTGAAAAATGATCCACTGCAGATCGCTCTTCACCTAGTGACCCAGGTCTAAACAAGCCCTTAGCATTTAGATCCACTTTAAAGTGAACCTATCAGCCATTAAAACTTCAAACCGTTAAAAACAATAAACAAAATTCTATGACTAAGCGTCTATGTGCATGTAACATGTTAGAAGTCTCTGCTCATCTCCTGTACAACTGATTTTATGGGTCAATACAGAAGTCGCTTTAAGATGTGTTGGTGTGCCAATATGCATTTTTATTTTGAATGGTTGCAGGTAGTCTTCCCAGAGAGTCAGGAAAATCATAATTCCATAATTCCAGTAGCACAATGAAAGTAGTTTCAGGTGGGGCACATTGAGTGTTTTATTTTTTTTAACCAATAAAGTTATTAGCAGGCATCTGGTGGTCTTTGCTCCTACATGGGACTGACCTGTAACTACACAGATCAAAACAGACAGCAACACATCCCTACGGGTGGGTGAATATAAGCGGACTTGTGTCTACATACACTATATTACCAAAAGTATTGTGATGCCTGCCTTTACACGCACATTCATTTTAATGGCATCCCAGTCTTAGTCCATAGGGTTCAATATAGAGTTGGCCCACCCTTTGCAGCTATAACAGCTTCAACTCTTCTGGGAAGGCTGTCCACAAGGTTTAGGAGTGTCTATGGGAATGTTTGACCATTCATCCAGAAACACATTTGTCAGGTCAGGCACTGATGTAGGACGAGAATGCCTGGCTCACAGTCTCCACTCTAATATGTTCTATCGGGTTGAGGTCAGGGCTCATAGGCGGGCAGGTATAGGTGGATGCAAGTCCACTTACATCCACCCACCGATAAGGATTACATGGGTCCTTGTTTCCATTGAGGATCTCATCTGACTGACCAAGGGATTGGTCTAGCTCAGGATGAAATGGGTCTAACAGCTTGGAAACACCTACTGTGTGCTTACATTGTAAGGCTGGCAGACTGCCAAGACTCTGCTGCAATAGAAAGTAATAGGAATAGAGCTAGGTTTTAGGCGCCTCTGTTATAGATAAATATCTCCATGCATATAGCTTCAAAGTTTACTTTAAGGTCTCCAAAGAGCCAGGACTGTGAAATACAGATGTGATTTTACCCAAACATAGGCAAGGTATGATGAACTTAGTTGGGGTCTGGGCCAATCCTGGTTGTCCCCGTTTGTTTTCAAATATGCAGGGCTAATTCTAATGCCTATGCATTTGCCAAATACCCTGCCCTGTTCTCAAAGTTAGTGTGTTGTAAAATGATCTGGCTGTTTCTTCTTTTTTTTTTTTTTTACAAGTAATTGTCACAAAATCTCTGTGTGTGGCCAGCTCAACTCAAGATATTATCATCATGCACAACATAATTAAATCCATTACAAAAAACAACAAAAATCCAAACTAATTATATCTACTTACAATGGTTGTTTTCCCTTTTCATCCAATCCTTAAAGCAGGGGTAGGGAACCTGCGGCTCTCCAGCTGTTGTAGAACTACATTTCCCATCATGCTTCTGGGAGTAATTGTATCCATCAGCCCTGCAATGCCTCATGGGAAATGTAGTTCTACAACAGCTGGAGAGCCGCAGGTTCCCTACCCCTGCCTTAAAGGGTTGCAATGTGTGAGTCCTCCACCAAAGGCATGAGCAAATATTTTGCTGTATCTATGTTATAAATGCGTGTTTTCTGGATAACTCCATGATTTGGTTTTGTAAGAAAATTTTATTTTTTAGGAAGCAGATCATTTACAAAAAGGCTTTCTGGTTCCTTTTAGCTAATTGCACTGTTAAAGAAGACCTCCTACATCACCAAGCAACAAATGGAATGATTAAATGAACATTTGCAGCTTGAAGTGGACACAGCCCACTAGACTATTGACTTTTTTTGTCCTAGTGCTAAATCTGTGGACAAGGATCGAAGACCAAATCGCCATCTCCTGGAACCTACTGTACCGGAACCTACTACTACCTACTGTACCTAAACCTGCAAATATAGAATGTGGGAGTTCCAGATTTCCAACTGTCTGTCTAAAAACCCAGGATCAGATGTATTTGGACATATATACAGTCAGGTCCATAAATATTGGGACATCAACACAATTCTAATCTTTTTGGCTCTATACACCACCACAATGGATTTGAAATGAAACAAACAAGATGTGCTTTAACTGCAGATTTTCAGATTTAATTTGAGGGTATTTACATCCAAATCAGGTGAACGCTGTAGGAATTACAACAGTTTGTATATGTGCCTCCCACTTTTTAAGGGACCAAAAGTAATGGGACAGATTAACAATCATAAATCAAACTTTCACTTTTTAATACTTGGTTGCAAATCCTTTGCAGTCAATTACAGCCTGAAATATGGAACGCATAGACATCACCAGATGCTGGGTTTCATCCTTGGTGATGCTCTACCAGGTCTCTACTGAAAATGTATTCAGTTCCTGCTTGTTCTTGGGGCATTTCCCCTTCAGTTTTGTCTTCAGCAAGTGAAATGCATGCTCAATCGGATTCAGGTCAGGTGATTGACTTGGCCATTGCATAAAATTCCACTTCTTTCCCTTAAAAAACTCTTTGGTTGCTTTCACAGTATGCTTCAGGTCATTGTCCATCTGCACTGTAAAGTGCCGTCCAATGAGTTCTGAAGCATTTGGCTGAATATGAGCAGATAATATTGCCCAAAACACTTCAGAATTCATCCTGCCGCTTTTGTCAGCAGTCACATCATCAATAAATACAAGAGAACCAGTTCCATTGGCAGCCATACATGCCCACGCAATGACACTACCACCACCATGCTTGACTGATGAGGTGGTATGATTTGGATCATAGCAGTTCCTTTCCTTCTCCATACTCTTGGTCTCATTTGTCCATAGGATGTTTTTCCAGAACTGTGAAGGCTTTTTTAGATGTTGTTTGGCAAACTCTAATCTGGCCTTCCTGTTTTTGAGGATCACCAATGGTTTACATCTTTTGGTGAACCCTCTGTATTCACTCTGGTGAAGTCTTCTCTTGATTGTTGACTTTGACACACATACACCTACCTCCTGGAGAGTGTTCTTGATCTGGCCAACTGTTGTGAAGAGTGTTTTCTTCACCAGGGAAAGAATTCTTCGGTCATCCACCACAGTTGTTTTCTGTGGTCCTCCGGGTCTTTTGGTTTTCCTGAGCTCACCGGTGCGTTCTTTATTTTTAAGGATGTTCCAAACAGTTGATTTGGTCACACCTAATGTTTTTGCTATCTCTCTGATGGGTTTGTTTTGTTTTTTCAGCCTAATGATGGCTTGCTTCACTGATAGTGACAGCTCTTTGGATCTTATATTGAGAGTTGACAGCAACAGATTCCAAATGCAAATAGCACACTTGAAATGAACTCTGGACCTTTTATCTGCTCCTTATAAATGGGATAATGAGGGAATAACACACACCTGGCCATGAAACAGCTGAGCAGCCAATTGTCCCATTACTTTTGGTCCCTTAAAAAGTGGGAGGCACATATACAAACTGTTGTAATTCCTACAACGTTCACCTGATTTGGATGTAAATACCCTCAAATTAAAGCTGAAAATATGCAGTTCAAGCACATCTTGTTTGTTTCATTTCAAATCCATTGTGGTGGTGTATAGAGCCAAAAAGATTAGAATTGTGTTCATGTCCCAATATTTATGGACCTGACTGTATGAACAGGTAATCTAATTATGAATACCTAAGACTTCCTCTTTTTAAATAAATATACCCCTAATTATATAAAAAAATGATAACATCCATTTATTATCATCTTTAGATTCAGGCAGCCCCAAAAGTAACTTTGTGCTCACAATTACAGTCCTTATAGGAATCAAAAAGAGCAGGCTCTAGAGGCAGACCTAAAATTTGCTTAATGTGTTCTTACGTTGTATTTAAACCGATACTAAAGTTGTGAGAGAAATGGTTTTTCTGTAGTTTTATAAAGCAGAACTCCAACCAAAAATAATTAATAGCTAATTACTAGCTAATTAAAAAATAAAATATAAAAACAGCTTTTGCACAATGTTCACAAACCATAGCTGTTACATGCAGGTGTAATGGTTGATTGACGGCCAGTGCCATTTAACCCATTTCCACTGAACCCAGGTTGTCATGGACCTCAGAGCCATGTCATTGTGTTGCCTTTAGCTCAAAGTATTATAAACATCATGACATGAGTGGCATTCAGTGCAGCAGTAGGGATTGACAATGGAGAAGAAGAGAAATGACCCATGATATAATTGGAACACCCAGTTCTCTATGTATTTTTTTTTTTTTTTATGGGGGGGCCTCAGTGAGGGCGGGTGTGAGGTTTAATATATTTTCTTTAAAGTTAATCTGGACTTAATGTGATGATGTAGGTTACGCGTCCTCATCACCTTTCATTGTTATGGTGGACAGCCTTCACTCCTAAGCAAAGGCCTGCCAGCAGACTTTTGGTGAAAGGCTGTGTGGCTCCCAGATCTTAGAGGAGGAGAGTATTAGATTTGGGAAAGGGGTTGTTGCTAGGGGGGGGGGGGGCTTTTTTGGCTATACTTTTCCTATGGATCCCGTTTTCAGACCTGTCACAGACCTGGTCAGGCTCTGAAAAGATTCCTACTATATTGTTGGGGTCTGCCCAGAAGCCTAGACCAGCAGCTGGCTCTGCCTCTCAGTGAGCCACTGAGAGGCTGAGCCAGCCGCTCATGTCCCCTCCACAGCCCAGCACTAAAGTGAGCACTGGAGGGGCAGAGCAGAGACCTGCTGATTAATAGTCACCAGCTCTCTGCAAGCTGAGGACAGAGAGCTGAGCGATCAGCAGTATTTGATCACTCAGTTCTTGGTCTTAGAGGTGGTGGGGGACAGCATCAGATCAGTGGAGGAGCAGAAAGCACCGGCGAGTAGAAGGAGCTGTAGGCTCCCAGTACATAGCCTTGTCATTCTGAAAGTCCTGATCATGAACTCTGCCCCGTTACGGTGACGTCACATCCGCGTTCCAAGCTGGTTGGCCGCTGTTTCATCAGATTAGGCGACCCATCATATCTGGTGACAGAAGTGACGTTCCGCCGCCGCCATCTTGCTACACCCCAAACTCGTCCACAGTAATGATACAGTAAGAAGGCGGCAATTGGACATCTTTTTACACCCACTGGACTTTTTCATTTCACACTTATTTTTAACAGTAAACGGAGATTATATACTGAGATACAGTGTTTAGAAATACGTGACACTGCTTTGATGTTGAATTTTAAAAGCAGCAGCAAGCCTGCGGATCTGTCAAGTTTGCTAATGTGACAGAACACCGCTGCTTTTACAATTCAACATCAAAACAGTCTGATGGATTTCAAAATAGTGTATTTCGCTACATAAGTTCAGTTTACTGTTACAAATAAATGTGAAATGCTAAACTCTGGTGGGTGTAAAAAGATGTCTGCTTGCCATTGTTCTGACGAATTAGGCAATTCATCAAAATCTCCAATTATGTCACTTCCGGTTACTGTAAACCATCTGTAATATGAGATTTTGACGACTTGCCATTTTGACACAACCCCCGGAACCGTTGACACTCCGGTGCATGAAGGCTTTGCTGTTTTGACACAACAGCTGGCAATGAGGAAAAAGTTGTCGCCACTGCAGAGGCGGCCATTTTGTTGGTTAGTATCGGAGCGGACTAAGAATATCCGCTCATAATACCGTGTACCGGAGTGTACACAGTTGTCGGTGTTGTGTCAAAACAGCAAGTCATCAAAATCTCCAATTACGTACGGTTTACAGTAACTGGAAGTGATGTAATTGGAGATCTTGATAAATTAGCTATATTGACAGAACATAGCCTTCTCTAACTGTGGACGACTGGTGGGTATAGCAAGATGGCGGCGATGAAACGTCACAAGATATGACGGGTCGCCTATTTTGACGAAACACTGGTGCTTCCTGCTTCTCCTGGAGCCTCTGTCACCTTCCACTATCCAGCCATCCATCGGATTTCCACCCCAACAACTGGACCGCATGTGGAGCCTGCAGTGCGGCATAGGAGTTACCAGGACTCTTCACTACGATGGGCATGAATTTCTTCTGAATTAAACCTTTTAACTTTAATACTACACTCAGTGCATAGCTCCCAACTGCCCCTGATTTCGAGGGACTGTCCCTGATTTGGAACAATGTCCCTCACCCCCCCTCATTTGTCCCTCATTTGGGTCTGATCTCTATAGTTGTATATAAAATGCACTTTTTATCTTTCAAAAAGTGTTTCCCAGTGCTAAACCTTTCATTCACTCTCTAAATTGCTGCATTTGTACATTTCAAAAGCCAGTATAAAGGAATAGTAGTGGTAAAAAAAGCACTTATGAGTTTAACTCCCTTTTTTTGTATAATTCTCCTTTAACCACTTCAGCCCTGGAAGGATTTCACACTTTAGGACCAGAGCACTTTTTGCGATTCGGCACTGCGCCGTTTTAACTGACAATTGCGCGGTCGTGCGACGTTGTACCCAAACAAAATTTGCCTCCTTTTTTCCCCACAAATAGAGGTTTCTTTTGGTGGTATTTGATCACCTATGCGTCATTTCTGATCGCCGCTATAAACAAAAGAAGTGCGACAATTTTGAAAAAAAAAACACATTTCTTACTTTTTGCTAAAATACGAATCCAAAATAAAAAATATAAAAAAACATTTTTTTTGTTTTGGCCAATTTATATTCTTCCTCGTATTTTTGGTAAAAAAAAATCGCAAACAGTGTTCTGGCACACGCTCACAGTGAGAGATATCGCAGCCACTCTGTCGCCATCATACTGCAGTCGGCAGTCGGCAAGTGGTTAAGGGGGTGTGGCAGGGGGTGTGTCCTATGCTGACATACTTTTGCTAATAGGTGTCCAGCGGGCAGAAATTGTACTTAGAGGTCTTAGAAGCGGAGCCAATGAGGATTATTTTACATGAGCTGTGCCAGGACTTTTCAGCAAGGCATTCCCCTGTTGAACTGCAGTAAAACACGATGGATGTCACTTTTGTGACATCTGTGCCCATTCAATTTTTCTGCATGGTGGTGATGAGAAAACCAAAAGATGATGTGGATGCACATTGGAGAAATACTGAAAGGCAACTACAAACTTAAAGCATGAAATGTCTTGCGTCCTAGGAAATAAACAATCCATTTTTAAAAAGATATGGACCCCCTGGCTCTCTTACCTACAGGTCCCGGATACTTAAGGTCAACATTGGCTTCTGCTATCTGGGAGTATGGCTGGCTTTGTATACAGCAATTACTTAAGGTAATATGGCTTTGATTTATGTCGGACTTGTATCCATTTCTCTGTATCCACCCCTATGCTCTGGGATGGCCCAGGGTGTTTAGGTTATATATATCTTTTGGTCTCAATATTTATTTAATTTTTATGGTTCAATTTTTTTAGGTTTGGCTCAAGCCCTTTCTCCTTATCCCATGGGATGTCCTGATGTGGGCTTATAGAGCATTATTTCTATACATTGCCAGCCTCTATCTCCAGTCTCAAAGTCCTCTCCTTTTTTTGGCACACCCCATGGCTTTGTTTCCATGGTTACGCCTGGTATAGCCTATGGTTTGAGATCATACCTTTGCTACTCAGGTTCTATATGCCAGTAAGTATGGGCTTAACAGTTTATTATCTTTATGTCTCAAGGCTTTCCCCCTTTTTTCAGTCAATAGGGGGCCACTTGGCTGCTCTTGTGGTCTGGCGCCATCTTGAGCCCAACTTACATATTACCTATTCATTTTTATTATACAATTATTTTCTTCATTTTTTCAGACCCTTTTCCCACCTTCCTTTGGCTCCCTTTGGTGAACCTGTCTTTCGGGGGACTAGATCGTGCTGTGCAATACACTGTGTATATATATATATATATTTTGATACTATTTGTACTGATTGTTACTTATTCTCCAGTGACTTTGACTGCACTAACCATATATGAACTAAATCATTGAAGAAGACATTTGAAACAAGTCGAAACGTCAGAGTTCTTTTGTGATCAAGTACCTCTCTACATATGTTTCTGTGATCCATATATTATACAAATTTTAACTTTTTCATGTTTGTATATTTGATGAAATGTAATAAAATGTATTTTTATATTATAATTATATTACTACAATTTTTCTTCATTGTCGGTTTATGCCTGTTCAAAGTCCTGTCCAAACTGTCCAATATTTTGTATTACCCATTTTGTGATGTGGCATTTAAACCAACTTTTGGGAGTCTTGAGGGTCCACTGACCTTTTATACTTTTTCAGCTTCAGCTCAGTCCATACACCATGCCCCCTGCTGCCGCATTTCACTCAGATTGGGCTTAGTCATAGAGATCCTCCATGACTGCTTCCAATCCAGGTGAAATGCAACATAGGGGCGTGGAATATAGGAGGGGACTGAGCTGAAGCTGGCATCTGGTATATAGAATCAAGGTTACCACGGCTAGTGTGCGGTCTCTGATATGTCAGTGAGTATATGAAGCTGAATGTGCTCATTTGGAAGACTGGAACCTGGAGAAAATATTGAACTCAAATTGAGGTATACACAATGGGCTCGGAGCTGTACTGCCAACATTTACTTACTGTACTTATCATGCAAACTGTCCACTCCTCTCCTCCCAAGGACTCCTGCTCTCTAGCTCCCTTGTCACACCCTCTTATGTTGACCTCTGGGATTTCTCCAGAGTTTCTCCCATCCTCTGGAACTCCTAAACTAATATGCCTGGCTGTCTCCAACTCTATCCAACTTTTGGGAATCCCAGAAAATCCATCTCTTTAGCTTATCCTACCTCAACCCGTACTTATACGTTCTCCATCAGCTCATCCCTGATAGTTATTGCTTTATATTTAACATGCCCCTCACTTTTAGATTGTAAGCTCCTGTGAGTAGGGCCCCTCATAACCCTCTTGTATCCAATTGTATTGTACCTGTACTGTCTCTCTGGATTTTGTAAAATACTGCATGAACTGGTGGTGTTTAGTGTTGAGCAAACCCGGACTGTAACGTTCGGGTCCGTACAGAACTTTGGGGTGTCCGGGACCCGGCCCCGAACACGGACGTTTCAAAAAATGTTCGGGTTCTGGGTTCTGGTAGATGATCACGCATGTTGAATAGCTGCAGGGCAGCCAATCAACAAGCGTTTCACTGGTTTGCCCTTAGAAGCCATCACAGCCATGCCTACTAATGGCATGGCTGTGATTGGCCAGTGCATCATGTGACCCAGCCTCTATATAAGCTGGAGTCACTTGATGCTGCAGTCACATGAGACTCTGAATAGTATAGGGAGAGGAAGCTGCCAGCGTTTTTGTGAGGGACAGATTGCAGACATTTTAACATCTGATACTGCATCCTGAGATTACTACTACTGTTGCTCTGAGGGACAGATTGCAGAAATTTGAGAATCGAGATTTCACATACTACTGCTTTGAGTGATAGATTGCAGATCAAACCCTGCCTAACACAACGATCGTTACGATCGTACACAACGATCAGATTGTGGGATCATACACAACGATCAGATTGTGGGATCATACACAACGATCAGATTGTGGGATCATACACAACGATCAGATTGTGGGATCATACACAACGATCAGATTGTGGGATCGTACACAACGATCAGATTGTGGGAGTAATTTGAGATTTCACATACTGCTGCTTTGAGCGATCTGACTGCACTAGGTAGAGGCTTCTGCTTAGAGGGACAGATTATTGTTCAAAAATCATCTCTTAGTTCTAAAGGGAGAGGTTCTAGCTGCAGCTGTAAGTGACACATTATTGTTCAAAAATCATCTCCTAGTTTATTTGATTTTAATTTATTTTCCCTATCCCCATTTTTTTTGTAGGGCACTTGCCCTACTCTTACCCCCATTTTATTTCCTTTTGCTGCCCTCTAGCACTTGCCAGGACTTTGTTACAGCTATATTTGTGCCTAAACGTTTGGGTCCCCATTGACTTCAATGGGGTTCGGGGTCCGGGATAACGTTCGGGCAACGTTCGGTGCCGAACCCAGACTTTTTCCCAAAGTTCGTACGGACCCTCCGAACCCGAACGTCCAGGTGTTCGCTCAACTCTAGTGGTGTTATATAAATCCTGTATAATAATACTTCCTAAAGCCTGTGCTGTTTAACCTCCTCACTTTCTACTTCCTGTATCACCCATCACATGCAGATTCCCAGGGCATGGTTTAATCCGATTGGTGATTGTGAAAAACATCTTAATTCTGACAATCTACATCTTGCTTTGTGTGTAAGAGGCAGCAGGGAAGGTGTTCCAGCATCACCAGCAGCTGTTCTCCAGGATCACCAGCCTACTAGACACTAGGAAATGGGATGGGCTGGTGCAGAACATGAACACCTGGAAAAGAAACAGAATTACTGAGCAGGCGTTCTCCCTGCATTCATCACATTTCGTTTTTTACTGTATAGTGATACTAAACTCTGGCTTAAAAAAAGTCTATTCAAGTTTAGCACTACCCCTGTAGGGGTTACAGATGACTGGGTTACCCACTCCTACGCAGCCAGGCAAATAGCATTTATAGCTTTCATGTAGAGACAAGGAACAAGGATTTGTAGTGTGCATTGAGCAGTGTACATGAACCCAACTAATGTGTACTGCTCATTCCAAACTCGTCATGTGTAATCAACCCAAGTACATGTGACGAGTTACGTGTGATGTTTAGGAACAAGGAACAGAGATGTACTTTCGATATTTACGATAAACGGACCGACGCATCCTCACCCATTGGGTCAGTAGACATTGGGGATGTCCCCATCACGATTTGAACTTATCTGAAAAAAATTCGGTCTCAAATCATAGTGATATGTCATTTTTTGCTTTACACTACTTACGTCCCTCTTGCGGACGAGTCATTAAGACAAAGAAAAGGTCCACAAGTACAAGACGTGGTCGGGTAGGGTAAAGGATCACAGATCATCCGACCACTAGGACCTCTTGTCGACGACCACTACGACCTTGTGGAAGGGACGACGGAGAATGTGTGTTTCGTTCTACATC
>BLSH010489606.1:287234-309303 GCA_018402905.1 Glandirana rugosa
AGTGTTACCGTTCTCCTGTGGTGGCTGCAATTGCGCCAGCAATCAGGAGTTGACCCAGGATAGATGATGGCCAGTCTGTGCAGCGTATACTGCCACCTGTTGTAGATTTTCAACATCATTTCCCAATGACTGTTGCTGTGTGTTGCCTTGGATATGCTTTTAAAAGCCTTTCCGCCACTGGACTTCTGAGAAGGACGTTTGAAGATCTCTTTCCAACTTCAAGTGGGTGTTGGTTTTGCGAAAGGCCTGTTTCCTTTGCAGCATGTTGTAGAAGAGTGTTATACCCTTGCTTTTTGGTGTGAGGACTCTGTAATAGTCCCATGCTGGTTGGGGGATTTCAATGTTTGGAACAGGGTGACTGCTCAGGAACGCCCGTATTCTTGCCATTGTGAAATGTGAACCTTTTGGTGTCTTATGCTCTACAACCAGTTGCTTAACTGTCTTGGGGGCAGAGCTGGAGAGAAAGTCCTGCAATGTGGATATATCACACTTTTGGATTTGTTTTACAGATATCATGGGCATTCTGTTCGCTAATGTCTGAAGCATGGGTGGTATTGCTTCCCTGGCTTATCAATATTCTCCATGCCTGGATGGATACTTGAATGGTAAGTGGGAGATCTTTCATGGGCCAGTGTTTGCATGCGTCTCCAATTAGGAGCGATTTTAAGTCTTTGGTTAGCTCCATCTCCAGCTCGACCCACAAGGGCGCATTGGCGTCCTGGAATCATTCTCTGAGTTGGTCCATTCTAACCGCCCAGAAATAGTCACAAATGTCTGTTGGACCCGCACCTCCCACAGATTTGTGGGTGACTAGATTTTGGTGTGGACACCTGGCTCTTTTCCCATTCCAAATGAACTTCCATAGGAGACTCGACAGGGTTTGTAGATGCTGAGAGGGAGTAGGAGTGGGGAGTACTCAGAAGATGTATAGGATCAGGGGTAGAATTGTCATCTTGAATGCTGCAAGCCTACCCATCCATGATAACTCCTTCTTGGACAGTGCTGCTAGTTGTTTTTCAATTTTGGCCGAAATAATTTTATAATTTGTGGTGACCAGAGCTTTGGTTTTAGGTGTTAGCAATATTCCTAGGTATTGGATACTCTGGTCGGTCCATTTGTAGGGAAGAGTTTGCTCGGGTTTCCTTTTACTGTGGTTGGGAACTCCCAGGTTTAGGATAAGGGATTTTGTGAAGTTGACTTTATAATATGAGATTTTACTAAAGGCCTCTAGGATTCTATGGGCGCTAGGGAGAGACGTTGCTGGATTCGTCAACAGTAGAATGATGTCATACGCAAAAAGGTTAATGGTATGGGGGCGTGAAGCAATTGTGAAACCGGTGATCAAGTAGTGAGTGTGTAGTTTCTCCCCGAGGGGACAACCCTGTCGAGTCCCATTGGTTATGTTAAACGGCTTAGACAGAAGTCCCAATGTGTACATCTGTGCTGTAGGGCGAGAATATAACGCCAGTATTGCTTTCAAACAGGGACCCTTGAAACCAAACTTGGTGAGCACATGAGTCATACACCCCCAGTGAACTCTATCAAACGCCTTCTCTGCGCCTATCGAAAGAAGCAGAGAAGGCATTCCAGTTCTCTCAGCAAAGTGAATAACATTTACAAGCATTCTAGTGGCGTCTGAGGTCTGCCTCCCCCTCACAAAACCCATCTGGTCGTTGCCGATAAGTGACGGTAAGAATTTGGTAATGCGCTTAGCCAGCATTTTTGCATATATTTCCCTGGTTTAGGAAGTGTTGAAATGTATGCCTTAAGCATTTCTGGTGGGAATGTAGAGGTAGTCGCAGCAGTGGCGAATACTTGTTGCAAGTAAGGGGAAAGGATTCCCTTGAATATTTTGAAGTATTCATTAGGTAGACTGTCTGGGCCTGAGGATTTGCCATTTGGAAGTGTATTGATTGTGGCTTCTATTTCTTTGGCTGTGAACAGGGCATTTAGTTCTGCTATTTGCGTTTCAGAGAGTGAGGGGAGATTCAGTGTTTGTAGGAACTCTTGTATATCCTTCTCTGAAGGTTGAGGGTCATTGTGTCATTGCTTAGATTATAAAGCGAGCCGTAGAAGTTGGCAAACATATCAGTTATGGCTTGGGGGTTAGATACTGGGAAGTCGGGTGAATGAGGTAAGGAACTCTTGTTTTCATACGGGCCGCCTTTGGTCTATTGGCAAGATACTTGCCCGCTTTATTGGCGTTGGCGTAGTGTGCCAATTTCAGGCGTCTTAAATGATAATCATATTTTTGTGTTAACAGTTCTTTTAGATTTTCCCTAAGTTGGTATAGCTGTCATATTATAGTTTGATTGAGGGATTATTTGTTGATAGATTCTAGGTAATGAATATCTCTTAGGAGGGAGTTGACTTTGGCGTTGTATTGTTTTTTATTTCTTGCCCCTTGTTGAATGAGTATACCCCTTATGTATGCCTTATAGGCATTCCATAGTGAGTATGGATTCCCTACTGAATGTTCATTTGTGCTGAAAAAGTGTTGGAGGTGTTGGCATATGATGTGGGTGTATTGGGGGTCCTGTATAATTTTGTTATTGCAGCGCCAGATGGGGGAGGAGGGGGTGGAATCCCCTGCATTTATAGACATAGTGATGGCGGCTTGATCGGACCATGTGATATCATGTATTTTGGCTTCGAACACCTTTTGCAACAGCTATTTATCCGTAAGGAACATGTCTATGCGGGAGTATGATTGATGCCTCTGGGAGAAAAAGGCATAGTCCCTTTCGCTTGCATGGAGACATCTCCATGCATCGAAAAGTTCTTCCGAGTGTAGGAGACGATTCAGGGTTGCTGTTCGTTGTGGCGTGAGTGATGTTGTGTCCAATGACGCGTCTGCTATAAGGTTTAGGTCTCCACAAATTATGAGATTGCCATATTTTGTGTCTTGTACTTTCCTCAGCAGTTTGCGTATGAAGCGTAGCTGGTGAGTGTTGGCGCGTATGCAGATACTACTGTGTAAGGATGTTCGTTTATGTCTGCATTGAGGATAATATAATGACCTCCACCGTCTATGTGGACATCTTTGAGACAGAAAGCCACTGAGTCCCTGATCGCCAAGAGTAGTCCTCTTTTGTGGTCCTGGGTGTTGGCTAAAAAGACATGGGGGTAATTCTTATTTTGGCAGAAGGGTACTTTGGATGTTTGAAAGTGAGTCTCTTGTATGCACAAGATGTCGGTTTTTTGTGAGTTGGCCTCTTTCCACATTGAGTGTCTCTTGGCCGGGTGGTTGAGGCCTCTCACATTCAAAGATAGGCACTTAATATTCATTTGTTATTATGGGTATGATGTTTGAGCATGTGATGTGGTACCCACATTTGTGTTGGATCTTTCCCCTGTGCTCGTCATTCTGAACTGGAGACCCGGAGTGAAAGAAACAACTCGAAGAAGAGAAAAAAAAAACAAAGTCATAAGGTAAAAAGAACTTGGGTCTATTTGCAGACCCGTGTGTAGACAATACTGCTTGAAATGCATCGGGGGGTAGGGTAGAGTGACTCTGGGGTCCTCCTTGGTCGGAGAGTGTGGGTATTGAATTGGTCTGGTTAGGAGCCTCCTATAGACATTTTTTTATGTTGTCTTTTGTGGGACACTACTTGCCACTCTTCTTGTATAGTGCCCATTTGCGTTTGCAGGATTTGATTTGTTGATGTAGCTGAGGTGGATTCAGGGATTATCCCCCACCTGCACAGGGCCGCAATCCTTTCTTTCAGTGTGGAGACTTGAATTGTCGTCCCGTTGTGGGTTATTAGGAGTGTCGCTGGATATTTTCATTTGTGTAGAATTTTGTTGTTCCTCAGGGCCTTCGTGACAGTTGCCAGGTTTCTGCGGTGTTGTAAAGTATGCCTGGATAGATCTGTGAGAAGCTGGATGGACACATATGGTGAGGATACGTTATCTGCTCTGCGAGCTGGTATCATGATCTGTTCTTTCACGTGGTAGAAGTGCACCCTGAGCAGTACATCCCTTGGTGACTCTGTGGAGATGAAAGACGGTCTCGGCAGCCTATGTATCCTGTCAATCAGGAGGTATGGTGCCGACAAGGATGGCAGTAGTGTGGAAATTAGAGCTTGAGCGTACTGTTGAAGCTGGTTTGGTAGAACAGACTCCGGGACACCTCATAGTTTTATGTTATTTCTCCTGGATCTGTCCTCCAGGTCCGAGACCTTGTCTTTCAACCAGGCTTTCTTCTCCTTCTGGGCCTTGTGGGCATCTACCATGATGTTGTATGCAGAGGAATATTCGTAAATTTTTCCTTTCTACCTGGTCAACCCTGTTTCCAATTGCGTGTACTTCAGCTTGGCACTGGTTCAGCCCAGACATAATATCAGATTGTAGGGATGCCCTTAGTGACAGTAGCATTTCTTTGAGCATGGTGTCTGAGATAGGTTGTCCCGCTGTGGGGAAGCTGGCTATGGGATCTGGCCCTGAGATATGGGCAGTTTGTTGATCTGAATCAGGTCCGCTCACCTCCATTGCCCCGTTGTGTTGTAGTTCTTCCTGGGAGTCTAAGCGTGGTTTTTGCTTCTGGGGACTCCTTGTAGAGGGTGTAGATGCCCCTGAGGAGGGTACGCTTCTACTCGCTGCCTTTTGGGAGTTTTTGTGCTTGGTTCCGCTGTCCACATTCAGGGTTGCAGCTGTAGAAATTATCTGTGGGTCTTGTGTGGTGCTTCCCTCTTGTTGGAGCCCTCATGCTGCTGAAGTGAAGTAGCCTGAAAGTTTATAGGGCTGCTACTGTTTTTTTTGTTCTTTGTCATCCCTACCGGTAGTGGTGGGTCTGCTAGGTGATTACAGTGGCTGTGGAGTGTATGGAGGCTCCTGTATGGCTTGCTATTCTCCAACCCTTGGAGGACTCAGTTCATGCAGCTATCATGGTAGTCAGGTCTTACTTGCTGTCAGTAGACGAATCCTCTATGTTTTTGATAATAAGCCCTGATAGATGTGCGGTTATGCTTTTAGTTCATATGGCATGTTCCGGTTATTAGTAATGTTATGCTGTAGCGGAGAGGCTTCAATTTTGGGGGAGTCTGCAGGCAGTGATGTATCCCTTGTTGAACGTCGGTTGGGCCGACTGTTTTGTGACTGGGGGGCTTCCTGTTTCTGGGTCAAGCTGCCTTTGTGGGCTGTAAGACCTTTCTTGGTTATGGTTGTAGAATATATTAATCTTTGACAGGCCGCAGTCAGGGCCTCAATTTTTTGGGAGCCTGCGGGTGCTGGTGTCTTTCTCTGCGGTCTTCTGTAGGGCTGGTAGCCTCTATCTTAGGGACCCCCTGACTCCGGTCTGGCCGCCTTGTATATTAGTAGCCCCTGTTTCTATGTCGCTCGTGCTGCAGGGTAAGGCTGACAGGCCTCAATATGGCGGCCGCTCCGGCGCCTGCTAGGTAGGCTGAGGGTGGCTTCTGAGTGGCTCTGCGGTCCTCCAACCATGCCCCCCAGCTAGTAGTGGCTAGAAGAGGTGGATGGGGGTCCGGATGGACTGTGGGCACCGAACCGGTCTGGACGTTTCTCCTCAGCTACATGTGTTGGCGCCTGTAATTAGGCCCTAAGATGGCGGCGGCCGCCACATGTGAGGGGGGAACTGAATTGGAGGATGTAAGGCCTCAGGCTGATAGGAGATCCCTCTAATGTGTGGTGTAATCTCTCAGGCAGGGTGTAGGGAGGCTGCTGGGGTTGTTGATGTTACTCACCCTAGTCCTGGCACTGCGGATGGGAGCCAATTGTGTCCAGCTCTGCCGTGCTCTCTTGTCTTCTCTGTGGCCTTCCCTGCAGGAACCCCTCTCAAAGTCTGTTCTATCATCTGCTTTGAGTGGTGTGACAGCTGTAGGATACGAAGGGTGTCCTCCGGAGCAGGATTTGAGTTTAATCTGCTCTGAGAATGGCTGTTAGTATGCTGTTTCTACTTAGGCTGGCCGAAGCTAAGCACTCATGCAGCCATCTCCATCTGTAGCCAGCCATGCCCCCCAATTTAGGTCTGGACTTTGACTGGGCCATCCTTACACATGAATATGCTTTGACCTAAACCAGGGGTAGGCATCCATCGAGAGACGGAGATCTACTTGAACAAGACTGATGAAGTCAAAGATCACCGGGTACAGTACCCCCCCAAAAAACAAAAACAAAAAAAACTTTTTCAGGGTTCAATTGTGGGTTGCGGCCAGAATGCAAGGATCAGGAGTACGTTTCAGTCAGAATGTAGGGTTCAGGAATGTGTTGTGGTCAGAATGCAGGGTTCAGGAGTGCATTGTGGTCAGAATGCAGGGTTCAGGAGTGCATTGCGGTGAGAATGCAGGAGTGCGTTGCGGTTAGAATGCAGGGTTCAGGAGTGCATTGTGGTCAGAATGCAGGTATAAGGACCGTGTTGCGGTCAGAATGCAGGGTTCAGGAGTGTGTGGCGGTCAGAATGCAGGGTTCAGGAGTGTGTTGTGGTCAGAATGCAGGGTTCAGGAGTTCATTGTGGTTAGAATGTAGGGTTCAGGAGTGCGTTGCGGCCAGAATGCAGGGGTCAGGAGTGCGTTGTGGTCAAAATGCAGGTATCAGGACTGTGTTGTGGTCAGAATGCAGGGTTCAGGAGTGTGTGGCGGTCAGAATGCAGGGTTCAGGAGTGTGTTGTGGTGAGAATGCAGGATTCAGGAGAGTGTTGCGGTCAGAATGTAGGGTTCAGAAGTGCGTTGCGGCCAGAATGCAGGGGTCATGAGTGCGTTGTGGTCAGAATGCAGGGTTCAGGAGTGCGTTGCGGTCAGAATGCAGGGTTCAGGAGTGCGTTGCAGTCAGAATGCAGGGTTCAGGAGTGCGTTGCAGTCAGAATGCAGAATTCAGGAGTGCGTTGCGGTCAGAATGCAGGGTTCAGGAGTGCGTTGCGGTCAGAATTCAGGGATCAGGAGTGCGTTGCGGTCATAATTCAGGGATCAGGAGTACGTTGCGGTCAAAATGCAGGGATGGGGGGGTGCAGGAGTGCGTTGCGGTCAGAATGCAGGGTTCAGGAGTGCATTGTGGTCAGAATGCAGGTATAAGGACTGTGTTGTGGTCAGAATGCAGGGTTCAGGAGTGTGTGGCGGTCAGAATGCAGGGTTCACGAGCGTGTTGTGGTCAGAATGCAGGGTTCAGGAGCACGTTGCGGTCAGAATGTAGGGTTCAGGAGTGCGTTGCGGCCAGAATGCAGGGGTCAGGAGTGCGTTGTGGTCAGAATGCAGGGTTCAGGAGTGCGTTGCGGTCAGAATACAGGGTTCAGGAGTGCGTTGCAGTCAGAATGCAGGGTTCAGGAGTGCATTGCAGTCAGAATGCAGGGTTCAGGAATGCGTTGCAGTCAGAATGCAGGGTCCAGGAGTACATTGCAGTCAGAATGCAGGGTTCAGGAGTGCGTTGCAGTCAGAATGCAGGGTTCAGGAGTGCGTTGCGGTCAGAATTCAGGGATCAGGAGTACGTTGCGGTCATAATTCAGGGATCAGGAGTGTGTTGCGGTTAAAATGCAGGGATGAGGGGGTGGGGGGTGATGTGAAGGGTGGTAGAGGACACTGTTATGGGGATGACCCTGTCCATAACAGTGTCCTGTGCCCCTTTCACATCACACACACACAAACAGTGGTATCTTCTGCCCCCCTTTCCTCTATAGCAGTAACCTACCTCCCCCCTTCCCTCCTCTCCCATAGCACAGTGCCCTACCTGTTTCACAGCGGAGACTGGGAGACAGCACTGTTCTGGACAGCGGGGGGAGCTGGCAGAGTGACTTTTCATATTAGCCAGCTGGTGATTGGTTGCTTAGGACCACCCTATGTGCTACCAGCCAATCACCAGTGGTTTAACATAGTTAAAAAAAGTTTCAGCCGGCTCCTCCTCCTGCCCTCCGTCCTGAGCTTTCTCCCAGTCTCCGCTTTTTACTTGTAACAGCGGCGGAGGAGGCGGGAGGGAAACGCCGGGACATAGAGGGCGCAGCACAGCCGCACAGGAAGCTTGAGACTGGGAGGGAGAAAGGACCGGCACATAGAGGGCAGGTGTCGGCGGTGCATGAACCTGTTCGTGGTCCACCTGTCAGCGGTCGACAGGTGGACCGCGATCGACGGGTTGCCGACCCCCGATCTAAACCATTCTATTGTAGCTCTGGCTGTATGTTTAGGGTCATTGTCCTGCTGACAGGTGAACCTCCGCCCCCGTCTTAAGTCTTTTGCAGACTCTAGCAGGTTTTCTTCTAAAATTGCCCTGTATTTGGCCCCATCTATCTTCCCATCAACTCTGGCCAGCTTTCCTGTCCCTGCTGAAGAAAAGCATCCCCACAACATGATGCTGCCACCACTATGTTTCACAGTGGGGGTGGTGTGTTCAGGGTGATGTGCAGTTTTCTGCCACACATGGCATTTTGCTTTTAGGCCAAAATCTCAAAATTTCCTACAAATACTTACCGTAATTTCCTTTCCTGATAGACTCCATGGCAGCATATGTGTTGATTGGCCCCGCCTCCATAACTATAGGATTCTCTCCCATAAATCTTTGCTCCACAGCCATGGCCGTGTTCCGTAACTAGCCTACTCTTGGCATTGGGAGGGGACTCCTGCTGCCATGGAGTCTATCAAGAAAGGAAAATTACGGTAAGTATTTGATAGGAAATTTTCCTGACAGACTCCATGGCAGCATATGTGTGGGAAATAACTCGCTACACAAGGGGGCCTCTATGCATATCACTTCTGGTGCCACGTGGCATGTTGCTGCCTGCGGGTGGAGTACGCGATCACTGTCTCTGGAGGAGCCAAGCCCTTCTCATTGTAAGCCCATTGGATGGTCTGCACAATCCAGGTGGTGATAGATCTGATTGAAGTCTGTGACCCTTTGATTTTCTTCATGAAGAAGAACAAAGAGGTGCTCTGTCTGACGAAAGGGAGCCGTGTCTTCCAGATAAAGTTTTAGGGAGTGCCCCACATCCAGGGGATGAACCTCAGAACTGTCTGACATCTTGAAAGTGGGAAGCACAATCTCCTGGTTTTCATGGAAAACAGAGGTCACTTTTGGTCTTGACCCTAGGAGGGTTGCAGGAAACTGAGTAAGTCTGAGACAGATAGAGAGTCACTGAGGCTGTTTTTGGAGAACAAGCGGTCCAGAAGCTTCGCCCAGATCCGTTGATATACTCTGTTGGTGCTGCTCATTCTAGCACTCAGTAGGGTGGGAATGGCCTCTTGCAGACAGCCAAGGGACTCCAACCTTCCCCTCTCAAAAACCAAACCTTGAGATGTAGGTGGGCCGGGCAGGGATGCAGAGCTGTTCCAGTTATAGAAGGTCTGGTCTGGATGGCAAGGCAATTGGATCCTTGAAGCTGAGCAGAGATAGAAGTGGGAAGCGTGGCCTGTTTGGTCAGAAGGGGATCACTGCAATGATTTTGACATTCTTGGCTCTGAGCCTCCGGAGAAACTGGAAAATCAGTGGTACTGGGGGAAAGGCATAGACCCTGCGAAATGTCCATTGCTCCGAGAGGGCATCCATCCTGCAAGCCTGGGGATCTTGGAACCTTGAGTAGTACCTTGGTAAATTTGGTTGCAGGGTGAGGCGAAAAGATCGACCTCCGGAATTATCCCCAGGGCCAGAAGCCACTCAAACACTTCCCTGTGGAGAGACCACTCGTTGTTGTCCAACTTGTGCCTCTACAGAACATCATAGTTACATAAGTAGCCAGGTTGAAAAAAGTCCATCTAGTTCAACCAATAAAAAAAAAAAAAAAAAAAAATATATATATATATATATATATATATATATATATATATATATATAAAACCATTAACTCCTATAAACACAATCCTTCACCCACAGTTAAATCACAAAAACGCAGCGCCAATGTTGAAGGGAGAAACGAAGAGGGGGAGGGAGGGGGGCAGGAAAGCCCAAAAATATGTTCAAATGTTATGATATGTGTCCTTGGGACCAATTCACAAGGTTAATAAATAGACATACAGGTCTGGTACATGTATAGATGGTCAACAAATCCTCAAAAGTGGGTAAGATGTATGATTACCAGATTCTGGTAGTCAAATCGCAGAGGACAAATCCTTTAGGAATCAGCTCCACTCCAGCTCCTGTAATCTCGATGAGGGTGCCTTCAGCTATGGAAAGGTGCCTTCTGGATGGATCCTCACAGATTTCCCCGGCCAGGAAGGTGGATATCTCTCCAACACTCACCAAGATATTAGGAGACAGAAAGAGCCACAATCGTATAATACCGCTTTAAAATTTATTTAAATAAAAAGGGTTTTTATAAACTCACTTTGTGTGCACGTGTAAAAGAGCTCTAAAAACAAAGAATGGTGACAGAAGGTATGGAGATCCAACGCGTTTCGGCTCAGAAGCCTTCATCTGGGGTGATTAACCTTGTGAATTGGTCCCAAGGACACATATCATAACATTTGAACATATTTTTGGGCTTTCCTGCCCCCCCTCCCTCCCCCTCTTTGTTTCTCCCTTCAACATTGGCGCTGCGTTTTTGTGATTTAACTTTTGGGACAATCTGATCTATTGTTTATGCGAGCTGCCAATACTAATACCAAGTGGACTGTGTTTCCGTATACCATACTTTGGACTTCTTCGTTTTGAGTAAGCGCGGGTTCTCTGTATTATTTCTACTTCACCCACAGTTGATCCAGAGTAAGGCAAAAAACCCCACAGCAAAACCTGATCCAATTTGCTATAGCGGGGGGGAAAAAATTCTTTCCTGTTCCTCTGAGAGGCAATCGTATATTCCCTGGATCAACTTTACCTATACATGATAGTAGCCAGTTATGTTATGTGCATTTAGGAAAGAATCCAGGCCTTTTCAAAGCAATCTACTGGGCTGGCCAGAACCACCTCTGGAGGGAGTCTATTTCACATTTTCACAGCTCTAACTGTGAAGAAACCTTTCCGTATTTGGAGATGAATTTTTTTTTTCCTCTAGACGTAAAGAGTGCCCCCTTGTCCTTTGTAATGACCTTAAAGTGAATAACTCAACGCCAAGTTCACTGTATGGACCACTTATGTATTTGTACATTTTGATCATATCCCCCCTTAATCTGCTCTTCTCAAGAGAGAATAAATTCAGTTCCTCTAATCTTTCCTAACCTTTTCCTAAATACGTCTGAGTATTTTGGGGCCCCAGAATATACACCGCTTAGATGTTGTCTAGGTGCTTTTGGGCCAGTTCATGATCGGCTCCACCTCTTACAACAAGGACCCACTGCAAGTCACTCCTTGCCACTCTATATAAGCCACTGCGGTGGTATTGTCTAGCTTCAACATTACTGAGGCACCTTTTGTCAGCTGATGGAACGCTACGAGAGCTTTGAAGGCGGCTCGGAGCTCCAGAACATTGGACACTATGTAATGCGCCGGAAAGTCCCATGAACCTTGAGCCCCCCACACCCTATCACTGGCATCTGAAGTCACCGTCAGCCAAGTGATGGGAATCAGTGAGTGGTACCTGGACAGATTTTCTCGTCGCAGCTACCATAGGAGGGACGTCCTCATAGATGGCTTCAAGCGGATGAGCTGGAAATTGTTGTATGACTTCCATTGTTTGAGGAAACCCCTCTGGAAGAGCCGCATCCGCCACTGTGCCCACTTCACCATCAGGATCGAGGCCACCATTGTCCCAATCACTTTCAGGCATTGGAGAGCCGAGAGGTGTCTAGATGACAGAGCCTGGTGTATCCTGTCCCGGATTATCAGGATCTGGGCCTCAAGGAATAATAGGGATTGAGAGGGCACCAGCTGACTTTTTCCAGATTAAGAGCCATCCGTACTGCTGCAGAGTAGAGATCACCAGGTCCCTGTGTTCCAACAGACGGTCCCTGTCCTGAGCCAGGAGGAGGAGGTCGTCGAGGTAATGGGAGAGGTGAACACCCTTGACCCTCAGCAGCGCCACCACGGCTAACAGGACTTTGGAAAAGACCCTTGGGGATGTTGTTAGGCCAAACGGCAAGCATGTAAACTGTAAGTGCCACTGGTCCAATGCGAAGTGCAGGAATTGCTGGAGCTCTTCTGCTATGGGAACATGAAAATACGCAAAATCAACCAGTCTCCTGGCTGTAGAATAGTAAACAGGGACTCCATCTTGAAGTTTTCCTTGCGAATGAATCGACTGAGGTGGATGAGATCTATCACCAGTCTCCATGCGCCATTCTTTTTCTGAACCAGGAACAGAGGAGAGTATGTGCCCTGTCCCTGTTCGCCATCTGGAACTGGAGTGACTGCTCCTTGCTCGAGCAGGGACTTTACATATGTTACTAGAACCTGCCTCTTTTCATCCGATGATGGCAGAATTGTAGGAGCGAATCTGAGCCTGGGACTTCTGTCGAAGGTCCAGGTGTGGCCTGTAGACACTGTCTTGACGGTCCAAAAGTCCCAGATTGAGGCCACCCAGACATGCTGAAAGTGGCGGAGGCGCGCCCCCACCTGGCAAGTCTGAGCAGGCCCAATTTCAAAAGGACTTAGAGGAATCCCGATTGGCCTAGGAACAGCCCTTGCCGCGTTTCTTGGAGGCAGCTTGCCTGTTCCTCCATGACCTTCCAAAATCACATCCTGGCTAATAGCTGCATGCTTCCTTAGCCCGATCTGCGTTTTGTTTCTTCAGAAAGGAGCGCCTGAACGCCTGCAGATGCCGGTCCTGAGGGAGGAATCCCCCCCCCCCATGGCCCGGGAAATGGCCTTGTTAAGCTTGTCGCTGAAGAGGAACGACCCCCCAAAGGGAATCCGGCACCAAACTTGTTGGATCAGCCATCCAGGGGCGAAGCCACGGGGCTCGCTTAGCGGTCACGGAGGACAACATAACCCGGGCCACCAGATGGATAATATCAATTGACGCCGACCCCCAGGAAAGCAGAGGCCATCCTGAGCTCCTGAATAGGCAAATTCCTGACTACCTCTAAAGAGTTACCCACTAGGGTTTTTTCCACACTATTGATCCAGACCTCCATCGCCTTGGAAATTGTGGCCAAGGCCAGAGCCGGTTTACAGGCCTTGCCAGCTGTTAGGTAGATCTTCCTGAGGCCAGCATTGATCCTTCTTTCTAGGGGATCTTTTAAAGACACGGTGTCCTCCAAAGGTAGGGTTACGTATCTGGATAGTCTCATAAGAGCTGCATCTATAGATGACTCAAGGTGTTTGACCTCTTCATCCTGGAAGGGCTATAGTTTCTGCACCTTAGACGGCAGAGAGCTCCTTTTATCTACTTTGGCCCATTCCTCAGAAATGATCTCCCCTAACTCTGCCAGGAGAGGAAAATTGGGACGATCCCTGCTGAGTTGCCTGAAAAATTTCTTCTGTTTAGGTGGGGAGACTGCCGGATCCTCCAAATTTAGAGCTTCCTTGATGGCTCTTACCATGGCGGAAACCAGGCCGTATTGAAAGCCCATGTTGGGATCTTCCGCCCCGACTCACTGTTCAAAGCAGCAGTTGATGGTGAATGGACCTGGGAGGATTCCCCCAACTCTGGGTAAAGGGCCTCAACTGAAGGGCCTGGAGATTCTGGCACGGGATCCTGAAGTCTACATGACTCCCTCTCCTGAAGGGAGTCCTTCACAACCCGCCTGACTAAAGATTCCAGGCATTGATCAGGGCCTTCTCTTTCATCTGCCACTTTGCTGAAACAGTGATCGCAGAGAGATTTTCCTGCCAAGACAGCAGCCCTACTCCCCCAACAGGTTTTACTGGCCCTTTCCTTGGGGCGGCGCTGGCTCTCTACTGCGGTGGCTTGACCTGGAATGGGATCCATGCCTAGATCCAGAGGAAGAGTGCCGGTGGTGCGATTTTGAGTTGCTCTGTTTACGTGAACCTTCATGATGATCAGACCTAGAGGAGCTAAAGAGCAAGAGCAGGAAACGAGAGAGAGAAAGAAGAGAAAGATAAGGCAATAGCACACTAGCAGCTCCACTCCCCTTCCCCCCACTGCCCCACAGGAACACCCGGCATCTGTTATGAGAGGGCTGGCCACTAGGGGGCAGAGAGGCATCCATAGCGAGCGTTTGACAGTCTGTGTAAAGAGGGGACATTAGCCTGCAAAGAGACAGCATCAGCCCCCCCCTGCCAGGTTTGGCGCCATACCCACAAGGGAGCTTGCTCCAGAGAGCCAAGGGAAGCTACCGCACTGCCCGTACGCATTCCCAAGGCTCTGCAGGTCTCCTGGGGGTTTGAAACCAGCTTTGCCGTGACATCACACCTGTCACAGGCCTTGTTCTCGCGTAGCAGCCGCGCATGCGCAGGATGGCCACGACTCCGGCCACAGCGTCAGCTGGAACACAGAGCCAGCCGAACCTCCCTCCCATCCCAAGATGGCACGTGGGCAGAGTGAACGCAACCAGGAAGTGGAGGGGAGCAATGGCCGGACTCTGCCAAGGGAGAAGGAAAAATGACACTGAGAAGGCAAGACTTATTCAAAATAACACACACCAGCTGCAATATGTTAAAAAAACCTCACCACTCCACCATGACCGCAGCAACCAGGGAAAATCCTATACACACGCACTGGGCTTTCAGATACAGCCGCCTGCTCACAGCAAGGCTACTGGCCAGTGCGCACTCTTCAGATGCTCCCAGGAGTGTATGCGCTACTCTGCATACACTCCATACCCGCCATCAGCTAGGGCTTATCGGAGGGATACCAACCCCTGGGTATTACAGCCGGAACCAGACCATGGTGGGACCTTTCAGGTAGAGAACCGTCCACTCGGTCCTACGGAGGAGGACAAAAAAGAAACACGACTGTGTTCGTGGAGCAAATATTTATGGGAGAGGAGTCCTATAAGGTAGTTATGGAGGAGGGGGCAACCCACACGTTTGATACCATGGAGTCTGTCAGGAAAGTTACATTTTTGTCTCATCTGACCAGAGCACCTTCTTCCACATGTTTGCTGTGTCCCCCACATGACTTCTCTCAAACTGCAAACGGGACTTAATATGGCTTTCTTTCAACAATGGCTTTCTTCTTGCCACTCTTCCGTAAAGGCCTGATTTGTGGAGTGCACTGTGACGAACGTGGGTATCAGATCGCTGCCCTCCTCACCGACGGGTGACCGAGGACCCCCCTGATCTCACACCGCGCTTGTCACAACCGTAACAATGTCACTCTCAGCTGCTTTCAGCGCAAAGTTTTCCCAGTTTGCAGGACCACCGTCTAAGTGCCAGCCGCCTGAGAGCGATTGTTACCGGGCTAATTCAAGCAATTAACCCTTTCACTGCCACCACCTCTTCTTTTGGGACCGAGCAAGAGGAACTCAGGATTTTAACAATACCAATATGATTTTAGAATAACCACCTGTAACACACGCTGTCACCACAGACAAGGATATTCAGATGAGTTATCTTAAACAGCAGCGCTCTTCAAAGGAACAGATTTGTGACAGCTTGCATTAAGAGCTTTAGAGACAATATTAACACTTTTCAGAAAAAGGTTTAATAATGAAAAGGTCATGTTTGGATGCAGTAAAATATTTACAGAAAAATGATGTTACAAAGCAATAAGAGACATAATATACAGCAGCAAAAGATAAGACAGAAGAGGTTACTTGCTTTTAAAATGTCCGTGATCAATCAGAGATTTGATGATGATCTCATGGGTTCTCGGATGTTCGTGCTTTGATGGTAAGGTAAGAACTGACAGCTGTCCTTAGCATTCCCTTTTTCTCTGGGTGAAAAGGGGTGGGGCCGATGCCCCTGACCAATCACATGAGTAATGAGGGCCCGTGGGCTGTCCAGGGCGGACGGTGGAATACAATCTTCCCTAATTCACAATTTCTTTACCGAGATTTATATTTGCCAAGAAGGTGACACGCCTGAAGGTGAATTCCTGAAACTGATTAATTATAGTCCAATATGAATTGTGCATTCTGACAAGTCCATACACGCCAACCCTTATCGCTTCCTGTGACCCTGGGAAGAGGATAAACTATCTGTGGGTCCTCTTATAAGTGAATACTCTGGTGTTTGGGCTTGTTTAAAACAGGATGCCTTCCCGCATACATGTTTTATTAATATGTCACGCTCCTAACTGGAGTTATGAACTGCGAGTATTTTATTTAAATTTTAGGCATGAGGTGGGGTCGCTGGGAGGTCATGGTGTTCTGTGTCCCTGTTTATGACCCTCGTAAATTCTGAGCCTCTTTTGATGCCATGTTTGGTAGGTTTTTTAGTCGGCCAGCACAAACAGACATCCTGCTCATGTAGCTAAGATAACAACTCCTTTTTAAAGTGGCTTTAAACTTCTTCACAACTTTATCCCTGACCTGTCTTGTCTGTTCCTTGGCCTTTATGATGCTGTTTGTCCACTAAGGTTCTCTAACAAACCTCTGAGAGCTTCACAGAATAGCTGTATTTATACTGAGATTACTAATTAGGTGACTTCTGAAGGCAATTGGTTCCACTAGATTTTAGCTAGGGGAATCAGAGTAAAGGGGGCTGAATACAAATACACGCCACACTTTTCACATATTTATTTGTAAAAAAATTTGAAAACCATTTATCATTTTCCTTCCACTTTATGTGCCACTTTGTGTTGGTCTACCACATAAAATCCCAATAAAATACATTTACGTTTTGGTTGTAACATGACAAACTGTTGATGATGAAAATTTCAAGGGGTATGAATAGTTTTTCATGGCACTGTATATGTGGCAACCAGAGAAATGGAAATAGCAATAACCCCTCCAACAAATAAGGTACAGAGTTGGCAAACAAATATATAAATGGTAGCAATTTTAGGGTATACAGTTGGTAGTAAGCCAATGGTCCAGAGAATAACAACTAAACTCTATACTAGGAAGGGTCCTTCCTAAAAGACAATGTTAGAATAAAGGTCTGTAAGAGTCTATATTAAATACCTTTCCCTGCTGGCCAGCACGTTGGAACCCAGATCCGGCATTGAAGCACTAAAGGTAACTCCTAACCTGGCTATAGGTGCCTGCACTGTGTCCCAAGAAAACAATATTGTTCCTCTTTAATTAGGTGCAGTGGGGTTTGGCCAGCGGTCTTTCAACAACTCTTGGGGTGACAGCTGGTCTCCCTCTGTACTTCTTTGGCAGCTATGTGAAGTTAGTTCTCTCCAATGATCAGGCGGCAGCACTGGTCATTGACAATGGTGTTCTCATGTACCAGGACATGTCCACTACTCTGCCTCTCTGTGTCCCTGATGCAATGGAGAAATTTTCTGCTAACAGCTTAAACACCACAGTGTCTTTACCTCATCTGCCTCAAGCTCAAGAACAGACCTTACCTAACCTCGACACAGAGCCCCAGTCATGCTGGGATGTGTAGTTCAATTGCCAATCTGTAATACAGGCTCAGTCTGTGTGGGGAACTCATCTCCCACATCCCAACAATCCACAGCAGCTCAGTTTTCTCTTACTTATTAACCACTTGCTTACTAGGCACTTATACCCCCTTCCTAAATAGGTCAATTTTCAGCACTGTTGCACTTGACAATTGTGCGGTCATACAACACTGTACTCAAATTACATTTTATAATTTTTTTGAGACAGATAGAGCTTTCTATTGGTGGTATTTGAGGCTGCACTAATGCGCTGCACTGATGGGCACAGATAGGCTGCACTGATGGACACTGATAGGCAGCACCGATAAGGCGGCACTGATGGACACTGATAGGCGGCACTGATGGGCACTGATAAGGAGGCACGGATGAGGCTGCACTAATATGTGGCACTGATAGGCGGCACAGATGCTCACTAATAGTCGGCACTAATGGGCACTGATAGGCGGCACCGATAAGGAGGCACTGATGGACAGTACTGATGGGCAGCACTGATAGGCACTAATGGGCAGCACTGATGGGCATTGATGGGCAGCATTGATGGCACTGATGGGCCTGCACCGATTATCAGGGCACTGATTATCTGTGTGCATGTCCTCTGTCAGGATTGCGGGTTCCCGGCTCTCCTCACGCTGAGACAGTGTGTGAGGAGAGAATTGCCAATAACCATCAATCCTGTTCACACTGTGGTCATCTGTGATTGGACACAGCTGATCACGTGGTAAAGGGCCACTGTGCTTGGCCCTTTACCACAAGCTGTGATCGCTGTATCCGAAGGGGGAGTATGGTTCTGGAAGGATGTCCATGGATGCCTTCCCGAAACAACAGAACCGTGCTGTACCCATCTTTCGGCTATGACGCGGTAAGGAAATGGTTAAAGAAGTATGTGTTACAATTTGTTTTTGTGCACTATACATATATGTATACAAATATATATACTGTATTCAGTTAATTAACTGGTAGCAGGTTGTTTTAAAGCAGTATGAAACCTAAAAGCAAACATTTATTATATTGCAGCTTACCAATTCTTAGATGTGATGGCTGCATTTTTTTCTTCTATTTTCATTTGGTGATCTAGCCAAGTCTGTTGTTTTTCAAAAGCTCAAGCTCTCCAGCAGAATGTATCAGCTTACATGTATGAGACAAACCACCTAAGACTGGCGGGGAGTGATTCAAATGATCAAGCATTGATTTTTTCATTCAAAACCTTTATCCCAAAAGGAAAAAAAAAACAGTTTTCTGTAACCGATTATAAAGTGTGAGCTGGATTTTGGCTTCAATTTGTTAGTGTAAATAAATCTGCTAATACATTTGACACGCCCCTCCTTTCAAAATAAGAATGCTACAGGTCCTCCTGTGCTCATTCCTCCAGAGCTGTGTCTCACTAATACAGGAGTTGTGTTACTAGTCAGATCACCAGGGGAAAACAGAGGAAAACAGGCCAAAGAAAAGAAAAGTAATGCAGCCACCACATCCAATGAGCGATAAGCTGCAATATAATACATTTTTTAATTTTGGGTTTAATACCGCTTTAAACCCACACAGAGTATGCAAAGCTGGTTCACTGCACTACATAACCTAGCAAACAGCTGTCAATCACAAAACAAAAATTGGGCACGGGTTAAGGGTATTCTGCAAGTGTGAAAAATAGTACATTAGATGAAAGGCCTTCTAGGCCTAGAATAAGGGTCTGAGCAACAGTGGGTATTCTAGGAATTGTACGGCAGAAGGATTGATGTTCAGAGCCACACTCTGTTTATCTTTGACACTCCGGGTTCCAGTAGAATCCAAGTAAAATAAATAGATATCCCGTCATTATGAAAGATTGGGATTAATGTAAATACAGGCCTTATACACTGCGCATATTTTATGTCCTGATACCAACTCACAAATCAGCGCTTGGCTGTGGACTAAAGCAAAACCAAGTCGTAATTATTTGTATAATTGGAAAAGTGTGTTGACTGCAGAAGCAACATAAGCAGCGAGTTTCCTTCCACCACCCGGACTGGAGAATTCATGAACGGCGGAAGGTTTGCACAATGGGGGCTGTGACATTTTACAATGGCACTGGAAAAACTTCAATGGAATAAGAGATGATTGGAGAAATTAACATTTATTTCCCTGTATTCTATTATTCTGCAGAAAAGACAGATAATTACAACCAGTTCTTCTGAAAGCACGCCTATAGTCAAATTAAAGTGTATGTATAGTCAAAAAATTTTTTTTGAATAGAGTGGTAAATGGTTAAAACCTCTGTCAGTCTATTTGTACCATTCGGGAGAGTTCCCTTCACTTCCTGTACTGGAGATGCAACAGGAAGTGAGAACAGGGTCGCTGATAAGGCAGTAGAGCCAGCCCTCCTCTACTGGGCCCAGGCCCCATCAGTTCAAAAGGGGGGCCCAAGTAGGGTCGCCACATCATCCCTTTAATCCAGGACACACAGGGGTCAAGTCCTGGGAAAAAAAGTGTAGGAACTAGGGTTGCCACATCATCCCTTTAATCCAGGACACATATGAATTACACAGGTTCTGAGGCCAATTTAATGCAGATAAGGCACCAAGTTAGTTTAATTACCACTTTAATTAGCCACAGAACCTGTGTAATTAATATGTGTCCTGGATTAAAGGGATGATGTGGCAACCCTAGTAGGAACGCATCCAAGGTTTCCCCCCCACCACCACTACTACTACCACACTGTGCATCAAGCCAAACCAGAAAAGTGCAGGAACTCCGTTCCCAAGCGTTCCCGCAGGACATGAGCCCTGAGGCTCGGTGCCTTATCTGCATTAAATTAACCTCAGAACCTGTGTAATTCATATGTGTGCTGGATTAAAGGGATGATGTGGCAACCCTAGGCCCAAGCACCTGCTAAGCAGGAGGGCTGGCTGTACTGTCTTATTGCAGACACCAATCCTCTTCAGCCTCCCCCAGCAGCACTGTAGCAAAGATATAAAAGACAATGGCGCACTGGCCTAGCGCATTATCCTAAGAAAATTATTTATTAAAAAGTTAAAAACATACTCACAAGCGAGCTGTAAAATCAAGCATGTCAAGACTTGTGGATTCCTTCCGATCCATAACCACAAACACTATGCGGTTGACATCTCACACAAATGGATGGCTAATGCGTTTAAAGGTATAGACCTCTTCATCAGAGCCAAGTGTACACCAACAGCACCACAAATTTATAGACCAGATAATAACATAGTGGGGAGGGTGATTTTACAAAGCCACACCCCATTTGGGGCGGGTGCTGCGCAAGGGGTTACTTTCATGCTCCACCCATATGGCACTCCAGCCAAATACTCAAAAATAAGCAAACAAATAGATATATGATCTCAATGTACAATATATCAGGGCTCTATACAATCACGGTTTGTGAGTACTGTCTCCCAAATGTTAGAAATTGATAGATCCTATTGTGCATGTTTAATATGTTTAGTACAGCTTGCCATACGCTGCTCCCTGTTCTATAGCAGTGGCATGCATCAGTGAACCCATAGATCTAAAGCCATGTATACGCAGGTTAGGGTACTGCCAGCATCTCCTCCTCTTTTCCCCTCTGGCATCACATGTGCCCCTTCCATCTGCTGTCCAGGGCCCCCTGTGTGCCCCTTTCCCCCACAGCGCTGCTGGCTTCCCATCTCTCCTCTCCTGCCAGCAGCTGTTTGGATACACAGGGGGATGTTTTTAGGATGGAGAGCAGGGGAAGAGGCCGGTAAATACAGTCAGGTCCATAAATATGGGACATCAACACAATTCTAATCTTTTTGGCTCTATACACCACCACAATGGATTTGAAATGAAAGGAACAAGATGTGCTTTAACTGCAGACATTCAGCTTTAATCTGAGGGTATTTACATCCAAATCAGGTGAGCAGTGTAGGAATTACAACAGTTTGTATATGTGCCTCACACTTTTTAAGGGACCAAAAGTAATGGGACAGTTTGCTGCTCAGTTGTTCCATGGCCAGGTGTGTGTTATTCCCTCATTATCCCATTTACAAGGAGCAGATAAAAGGTCCAGAGTTCATTTCAAGTGTGCTATTTGCATTTGTAATCTGTTGCTGTGAACTCTCAATATGAGATCCAAAGAGCTGTCACTATCAGTGAAGCAAGCCCTCATTAGGCTGAAAAAACAAAACAAACCCATCAGAGGGATAGCAAAAACATTAGGTGTGACCAAATCAACTGTTTGGAACATCCTTAAAAAGAAAGAATGCACCGGTGAGCTCAGCAACACCAAAAGACCCGGAAGACCACGGAAAACAACACCAAAAGACCCGGAAGACCACGGAAAACAACTGTGGTGGATGACCTTAGAATTCTTTCCCTGGTGATGAAAACACCCTTCACAACAGTTGGCCAGATCAAGAACACTGTCCAGGAGGTAGGTGTATGTGTGTCAAAGTCAACAATCAAGAGAAGACTTCACCAGAGTGAATACAGAGGTGTAGAACACCACTTGGGAGACATAAGTGAGACCACTTCAGAAGAGAACTAACAACTGAAACTGTGTGTATGTGGATGGAGGACCTGTCACAAGAACTAGACCGGTTGACAACACTTCCCACAAAAGTAGTGGTCCCTTTCTTAAGATTCCAGTAGGTGGTGTCAACAAAAGGCACCAGAAGGCCCAGAAAACCACAACGACTCGAGTGGCCACGTAAGAAAGAAAAATTCCTACAAGGTTTGTCAACTAAACCAGTGTGGATTACAAAAACGATAGGGAGACTACCCAAACAAAACAAAAAAGTCGGATTACTCCCGAACGAAGTGACTATCACT
>BLSH010489606.1:313225-326571 GCA_018402905.1 Glandirana rugosa
CCGTTGGCCTTTACCGCATTAAAGACCAACGGCGCAAAAATCACAAAAATATGGTGATGTTTGATAACATGTAAATAAATCCACAGTCCAAAAGTGCTAGTACTGTATAGTGACATATAAATCAACCAATAATCTTCAAAAAGTGTCTCGTGCTTGAAAGTGCTCAATAAAGGTGCTCAGATTTCATTCCAGGTGCAACGTGGAAAACTGTGCCAGACCCCCTTTGTGTCCCCAATCACCGAAAAGTGTTGGCCTACTGCTTTTCAGTCAGAGGTCACACAACCTTACAAGGTACTTACAAGATAAAAAAGTCGCCTGGTACACAGTATAGTGTCAGCAACGGCGTGCGTTCCACACTCTCCTGCCACTGGAAGCGGAAGTGACGTAGACGGCTGCGGCAACCGGAAATGCGCGTTCCACACTCTCCTGCCACTGGAAGCGGAAGTGACATAGACGGCTGCGGCAACCAGAAATTACGCCATTTCCGGTTGCCGCAGCCGTCTACGTCACTTCCGCTTCCAGTGGCAGGAGAGTGTGGAACGCACGCCCTTGCTGACACTACAATGTGTACCAGGCGACTTTTTTATCTGCTATCTTGTAAGTACCTTTTATGGTGCAATAAAGTGATATTGGTTTACAGTCTACACATGAGGTTGTTCTCTGTTTATATGAGCCATCCAGAAGACACCTCTTTGTATGAAGATTGAGAGTTTATTCCAGAGGTCCAGGCTTCCTGTTGTTCCATTCCAGTCTCTTCCCACTGATTTAAGCTTGTGTGACCTCTGACTGAAAAGCAGTAGGTCAACACTTTTCGATGAGTGGGGACACAAAGGGGGTCTGGCACAGTTTTCCACGTTGCACCTGGAATGAAATCTGAGCACCTTTATTGGACTGATTGCACACAGACTATTTAACTATTACTTATTTTTCACTGTTGGTTTTTATTTCACATATATGTTTAATGCAATTTGAGGGGAGGCGCTATCTATTATTAATTTATTTTTAAAGCGGATTTCTGTCTGAGGGGAGCTTCCCCCCATCGTATGTGTGTGTGCCCGTGGTGGGGACACGTACATACACAAAACATCATTTGAGCACTGTTGCCCACTATTAGAGGAGGCGCTGTATATTTGTTTGAATATCATTATAATCATTGCCAGCATATTTATCTTTTGTGGGCTGTCCCAGCCCACAACCAATTTTAGACTGGCAGACATTAGACAAGTCACTATTCCCCTCTTGAGAAGCACACACAAGTGCAGGTTTGACTTTAACCCCTGCCTCCCCACTGTACAGGAAAAAATCACTTACAAGAACACATTCAGTGTTCCCACTAACTGGGGTCACTCTCACATCATCATGGAAAGTCTCATCACCAGTCCTTTTCAGCATAAACTCGGCGTTTCCAGGCATCATTTCATTAACCACTTCAGCCCCGGGAAGATTTCCCCCTTAATGACCAGAACACTTTTTGCGATATGGCGGTGCGTCACTTTAATTGACAAGTACGCAGTCGTGCGACGTTGTACCCCAAAAAAATTTGCATCCTTTTTTCCCCCCACAAATAGAGCTTTCTTTTGGTGGTATTTGATCACCTCTGCATCATTTCTGATCACCGCTATAAACAAAAAAAGAGCGACAATTTTGAAAAACAATACAATATTTCTTACTTTTTGCTAAAATAGATATTTATATCATTTTATAAATAAAATGTATTTATCACTTTCATCAATATACAGTTGTGCTCATAAGTTTACATACCCTGGCAGAATTTATAGTTTCTTGGCCATTTTTCACAGAATATGAATGATAACACAAAAACATTTTTTTCACTCATGGTTAGTGTTTGGCTGAAGCCATTTATTATCAATCAACTGTGTTTACTCTTTTTAAATCATAATGACAACAGAAACTACACAAATGACACTGATCAAAAGTTTATATACCCTGGTGATTCTGGCCTGATAACAGGCACACAAGTTGACACAAAGGAGTTTGAATGGCTATTAAAGGTAACCATCCTGACCTGTGATCTGTTTGCTTGTAATCAGTGTGTGTGTATAAAAGGTCAATGTGTTTCTGGACCCCTGACAGACCTTGCATCTTTCATCCAGTGCTGCACTGACATTTCTGGATTCTGAGTTATGGGGAAAGCAAAAGAATTGTCAAAGGATCTGCGGGAAAAGGTAGTTGAACTGTATAAAACAGGAAAGGGATATAAAAAGATATCAAGGGAATTGAGAATGCCAATCAGTAGTGTTCAAACTCTAATCAAGAAGTGGAAAATGAGGGGTTCTGTTGAAACCAAACCACGGTCAGGTAGACCAAACCAAAATTTCAGCCACAACTGCCAGGAAAATTGTTTGGGATGCAAAGAAAAAAAACACTTATAACTTCAGATGAAATACAGGACTCTCTGAAAACGTGTGGCTGTTTCAAGATGCAAAATAAGGAGGCACTTGAAGAAAGATGGGCTGCTTGGTCGAGTTGCCAGAAGAAATCCATTACTACGCAAATTACACAAAGTATCCCACTTACAATACGCCAAACAGCACAGAGACAAGCCTCAAACCTTCTGGCACAAAGTCATTTGGAGTGATGAGACCAAAATGTAACTTAATACCATGTATTGTCCCCTTTAACATCATTAACAGCTTGAATTTGTTTGTGGTATTTGTGGATGAGGCTCTTTATCTTCTCAGATGGTACAGCTGCCCATTCCTCTTGACAAAAAGCCCAGTTGTGGCTGAAATAGTGAGTTGCTCTACCTGACCGTGGTTTGGTTTCAACAGAACCCTTCATTTTCTACTTCTTGATTAGAGTTTGAACACTGCTGGTTGGCATTCTCAATTCCTTGGATATCTGTTTATATCCCTTTCCAGTTTTATACATTTAACTAGTTTTTTCCGCAGATCCCTTGACAAACCTTTTGCTTTCCTCATGACTCAGAATCAAGAAACATCAGTGGAGCACTGGATGAAAGATGCAAGGGTCTGTCAGGCGTTCAGAAATTCATTGACCTTTTATACACACACACACTAATTACAAGAAAACAGATCACAGGTGAGGATGGTTACCTTTAATAGCCATTCAAATTCCTTTGTGTCAACTTGTGTGCATGTCATCAGGCCAAAATCACAGGGGTTTTTAAACTTTTGATCAGGGTCATTTGGGTAGTTTCGGTTGTCATTATGATTTAAAAAGAGTAAACACAGTTGATTGATAATAAATGGCTTCAGCCAAACACTAACCATGAGTGAAAGAAAGGTTTTTGTGTTATCATTCATATTCTCTGAAAAATGGCCAAGAAATCATAAATTCTGCCAGGGTATGTAAACTAATGAGCACAACTGATTCACAATATCGAACCACTTTGTCGCCGTCATTTGACGGCGGGCGGTTGGGAAGTGGTTAAAGACAGTCTTACCCACCGCAGTAGTTGGGGTCACCATCTTCATTTGAGTACGTTGTCTATCCTTTGTCACACTTTCACTGGCGAACTCTCCCTGGTGGCCACAGGATGAACCTACAGCAGGCATCTCAGGCTGTGTAGCACCCCCTGCAGGCACAACAGGGACCTCTGTGGCCAGGAGTGACTGCGAACATTTTAACACGGGAATCTAGGCTTGCAGATAAAGATTTTTGCCCCACAACATTATCTCCTGTTGTATTCCACAGCCAGAGACTAGAAAACAAATCATGTCCCAATTGACCACATTCCAGGCATGGTACCTGGCAACTTTCTCCTGTTGCCAAGAGAGATGGCACTCTCCCAGCATGCAGAAACTCAATGGAATCTTTATGGGGATTATGATCCTCCTCTCCCCTGTAGCTCCTCCTTCCGGTTGGCACATTTTTTCCCATTGCTATGGGAGACTGCACTCTCCCAGCTGCTCTTTGCTGGCTCTCCCAAACATCTTGACTTTTCTTTCCATGAAACTGTGTTGCTTGCCATAATCCTCTGTAAGCAATACCTTTGTCTTGCAATCCACGGGTCAGACATCACAGGCGTTGCTCTGGGCAACCACACTCCTTTTAGAATCTTTACAGTGCTCTCTAGACTGGATTGCCACTTTGTAGTTGTCATAATCAATACCATTAGGCACCATCCACTTGAACACTTCTCTGTATTCCTCCGTGAGAAGCAGCTGCAACAATTCAACCCAACGGCTTCTAGGCCACGCTTTAGATGCAGCCAAGATTTCAAATTCTGCTATACAGTCCTCCACGTGATCATTAGGTACCATAGGCTGTAAGAACTCAGATACACAGATCACATCTTTGTCACACAACTGGGTGGGCTCAGGGCACAGTGCTCTGCACCCCGAGCCCGCCCTTTTTTTAAACCAATTAAAAACTCAGGCTCTAATCATGTGCTTCAAAAAAAAAAACCCATTGAAATTCATGCGTCCGGCACCCTGCATGTAGATTGGGGGCCGGGCGCATGGATTAGGGGGGCGGCGCCCATGTGCCCCTTATGGCCGGGCCGCCACTGACTAAGCCCCAATTTACACTAGTGGCATTTAAAAAAAACACTATTGGGTTGATTTACTAAAACTGGGGAGTGCAAACTCTGGTGCAGCTGTGCATGGTTTTTGACAAAAGTTTTGACAAAAACCTGGAACCTAAATGACAATTACTCAGTCATGTTACACTGTACCCAAACAATTTTTTTATAATTTTTTTCTCACAAATAGAGCTTTCTTTTGGTGGTGTATAATCACTGTTGGGTTTTTATTTTTTTTCAATATAAGCGAAAACGTAGCGAAAATTCTGAAAAAAACCCACTTTTTTTTAGTTTGTATTGAAAAATTTAGCAAAAAAGTCATTTTCTTCATAAATTTGGGCCATAATTTATACTGCTACATATCTTTGGTAAAAATAACCCAAATTAGTGGATATTATTTATTCTCTGTGAAAAGTTATAGAGTCTACAAGCTATGGTGCAAATCATTGAAAATTGATCACACCTGATGTACTGACCACCTATCTCATTTCTTGAGTCCCTAACAAACCAGGAAAGTACAAATACCCCCCAAATGACCCCTTTTTGGAAAGTAGACATTCCAAGGTTTTTAGTAAGGGGCATGGTGAGTTTTTTAAAGTTGGAATTTTTTCCCACAATTCTTTGCAAAATGAAGAATTTTTTTTTTTTTACACAAAATTGTTAAACAACAAGTTATTTCTCACACACAGCATATGCATACTTGCAATGACACTCCAAAATACATTCTGCTACTCCTCCTGAGTATGGCAATACCCCATGTGTGAGGCTTTTACACAGCCTGGCCACATACAAAGGCCTAAAATTGAAGTAGCACCTTCAGGCGTTCTACGAGCATACATTACAGATCTCATTTCTCAGCCACCTATTACACTTTTGAAGGCCCTGGAACACCAGGACAATAGAATTGTCCACAAAATGAGCCCATTTTGGAAAGCAAACACCCTAACGTATAATCTATGAGGCATAATGAGTCTTTTGAATGGTTCATTTTTTTCCAGAAGTTGTTGGAAAATGGGGAAAAAAATGAAAATGCATTTTTTTAACACAAAGTTGACCATTTATACGATATTTCCAACACATAGCATGTACATAGCAAAAATGACACCCCAAAATACATTCTGCTACTCCTCCTGAGTATGGCGATACCAGATGTGTGAGACTTTTACACAGCCTGGCCACATACACAAGCCCAACATTGAAGTAGCACCTTTAGGCGTTCTACAAACATAAATTACACATCTCATTTCTCAACCACCTATTACATTTTTGAAGGCCCTGGAGCACCAGGACAATGGAATTGCCCACAAAATGATCCCATTTTGGAAAGCAAACACCCCAAGGTATATTCTATGAGGCATTATGAGTCTTTTGTACAGTTATGTCTTTGAAAAGCACGGAAGAAGATAAAAATTCTATTATTTTTTACACAAAGTGGTAAATTTATAAGATATTTCTAACACATAGCATGTACAAAGCAAAAATTACACCCCAAAATACATTCTGCTGTTTGTCCTGAGTATGGCGATACCACATGTGTGAGACTTTTACACAGTCTGGCCACGTAGAGAGGTCCAACATGCAGGGAGCACCATCATGCGTTCTAGGAGCATAAATTACACATAAAATATCCTAATGACCTATTACACTTTTGAAGGTCCTGGAGCACCAGGACAGTGGAATTACCCACAAAATGACCCCATTTTGAAAAGCAAACACCCCAATGTATATTCCATGAGGCATTATGAGTCTTTTGTATGGTTCGTTTTTTTCCACAAATCTTCGGAAAACGTGGAAAGAAAATGAAAACGTCTTTTTTTTTACACAAAGTTGTCAAAGCTGCAGATAGGTACTCGGGTACTCTTATGGGCTGTAGATAGGTACTCGGGTACTCTGATGGATTAGTAAAAGGTACTCGGGTACTTTGATGGGCTGGTAAAAGGTAATCAGGTACTCTGATGGGCTGGTAAAAAGTTCTTGGGTACTCTGATGGGCTGGTGACAGGTACTCGGGTACTCAGATGTTCTGGTGCCAGGTACTTGGGTACTCAGATGGTCTGGTGCCAGGTACTTGGGTACTCAGATGGGCTAGTGACAGGCACTCGGGTACTCAGATGGGCTAGTGAGAGGTACTAGAGTACTCAGATGGGCTAGTGACAGGTACTCGGGTACTCAGATGGGCTAGTGACAGGTATTAGGGTACTCAGATGGGCTAGTGACAGGTACTCAGATGGACTGGTGACCGGTACTCGGGTACTCTGATGAGCTGGTGACAGGTTCTCGGGTACTCAGAAGGGTTGGTGACAGGTACTCGGGTACTCTGATGGGTTGGTGACATGTGCTCGGGTACTCTGATGGGTTGGTGACAGGTACATGGGTACTCTGATGGGCTGGTGACAAGTACTCAGATGGGCTGGTGACAGGTACTCGGGTACTGTGATGGGCTGGTGACAGGTACACGGGTAATCTGATAGGTTGGTGAAAGTTACTCAGGTACTCTGATGGTCTGGTGACAGGTGTTTGGTACTCAGATGGGCTGGTGACAGGTACTCGGGTACTCTGATGAGATGGTGACAGATGCTCAGGTACTCTGATGGGTTGGTGACAGGTGCTTGGGTACTCTGATGGATTGGCGACAGGTACTCGGGTACTCAGATGGGCTGGTGACAAGTACTCGGGTACTCTGATGGGTTGGTGACAGGTACTCGGATACTCTGATGGGCTGGTGACAAGTACTCGGGTACTCTCATGGGATGGTGACAGGTACTCGGGTACTGTGATGGGCTGGTGACAGGTACTCGGGTACTGTGATGGGCTGGTGACAGGTACTCGGGTACTGTGATGGGATGGTGACAGGTACTTGGGTACTTAGATGGGTTGGTGACAGGTACTTGAGCACTCTGATGGGCTGGTGACAAGTACTCAGGTACTCTCATGGGCTGGTGACAGGTACTCGGGTACTCAGATGGGTTGATGACAGGTACTCGGGTACTGTGATGGGCTGGTGACAGGTACTCGGGTATTGTGATGGGCTGGTGACAGGTACTCGGGTACTCAGATGGGCTAGTGACAGGTACTCGGGTACTCTGATGGGCTGGTGACAGGTACTCGGGTACTTTGATGGGCTGGTGACAGGTACTCGGGTACACAGATGGGCTGGTGACAGGTATTCGGGTACTCAGATGGGTTGATGACAGGTGCTCAGGTACTCTGATGGACTAGTGACAAGTACTTGTGTACTCAGATGGGTAGGTGACAGGTACTCGGGTACTCAGATGGGTTGATTAAGGGTACTGTGATGGACTGGTGACAGGTACTCGGGTACTCTGATGGTCTGGTGACAGGTACTCGGGTACTCTGGTGGGCAGGGGACAGGTACTCGGGTACTCTGATGGGTAGGTGACAGGTGCTCGGGTACTCTGATGGGTTGGTGACAGGTACTCGGGTACTTTGATGGGCAGGTGACAGGTACTCGGGTACTTTCATGGACAGGTGACAGGTACTCGGGTACTCTGATGGGCAGGTGACAGGTACTCGTGTACTCTGTGGGCAGGTGACAGGTACTCGGGTACTCTGATGGGCAGGTGACAGGTACTCTGATGTGCTGTGACAGGTACTTTGATGGTGGTGACAGGTACTCTTTATTGGAAGGTGGGGCAATCAGTGTGCTTGGTGCTGACAGTAAGCAGTAACGAGCTGTTTCCACTATCTCCACCTCACACACGATCGGTGTGTGAAGAGGAGAACTCGGTAACAGCTCGTTAACGCGGATTCTCGTCATTCTGTGACCGGCTGTGATTGGACACAGTCGGTCACGTGGTAAAGAGCCAATATCATTGCCTTTTTACCGTGATTGGGGTTGGGCTTTGTCCGAGGGACAAGCCCGCACCCCGATCGCTGCTCTGTGAGCCCCCGGGGGCATGCACGAGCGGCGTGCACGCCACTGTGTGTTTGTTGTCGGAAGTGACCGGCTGTGATAGGACACAGCCGGTCACGTGGTAAAGAGCCAATTTTATTGGCCCTTTACCCCGATCATGGAAGGCTGGAGTCCAGAGGGACACAGCCGGTCCCCGATCGCCGCGATGCGGGCCCCTGGGGGCCCGCAAAGCGGCGAAAACAAGTGGACGTCATATGACGTCCACTTAGGATGTGGAGTGCTCCTTGCCAACGTATAATTACTATACGCCGGTAAGGAAGTGGTTAAAGTATAACTAAAAGCAAATTATTGTTTAGTTTTGTATACAGTGGAGAAGGATAGGAATCCCTGTCAGTTTTTTGTTGTTATCTGTGCCTCCGTTAGGGAGATTCACCCCCTCTATTTGTCCTGTTTACCGTTATCACCTAGTGTTAAAAGAAAAAGAAAATCCCAAAGTTAGGGTTACATAATTGTTACCAGAACAGGAATAGACGGAAACCTTCCAATGGAGACACTAGTTCTGGTGACCCTGGTGACAACCAGGGATTCCCACACTTTGGAGGGATTTCCTTTCATTTGCTGTTTTGGCTATGGGACAGGAAGTGAAGGGTAACCTCCCCAAAGGGACACCGATTTCATTCTTATTGAAAAATAGTTTTGATTTTAGTTCTTCTTAAGGTCATTATTTTGCAAATTCTGTATCTTTACATGCCAGCGAATGGGCACAAGGCTGTACACAATGGGGTTGATTTACTAAAGCTGGAGAGTGCAAAATCTGGTGCAGCTCTGCATAGAAACCTCCAGCTTCCAGGTTTCTTTGTCAGAGCTTAATTGAACAAGCTGAAGTTAGATGCTGATTGGCTACCATGCACGGCTGCACCAGATTTTGCTCTCTCCAGCTTTAGTAAATCAACCCTAATGAGTCCTTGTTTGCAGTTGAAATATACTGACTATAAGCTTGTTTTATATGTTTCTAAGGTAATAGACATAATAGAGAAAATGTTCTTCATCAGCAGAAGAGCATTTCACATGGAAGAAATAATTTGAATCTGAAATCCCACAATCAAGGCATCCCTGTAGCATTCGCAAGAATGAACACTAAATTACTCCATTAAGGCTGGACCCTGGTACATCGTAAGCTGATTCAGCTCTCTGTTCCCAGATGCTTTCTTAAAACATGACGGCTCTGGAACGATAGAAAATTGAATTGATTTGTGTTATGTATCTTGTTCTCATATATAAGATGTAATAAGTGTATATCACATTTTTACAAATTGTTTGGGCCACACTATATCTCAAAATGAAAAAACTGAAAATTTACTATCAAATACTTACCGTAATTTTCCTTTCCTGATGGACTCCATGGCAGCATACGTATGGGTTAATCCCGCCTCCTCTCCACTCCTATAGGACCCCACTCCCATAAATTTAGACTCAGAGCGAGAGGCCGTGTTCCGTAACTAGCCTACTCCTGACACTGGGGTGGGAACTCCTGCTGCCATGGAGTCCAACAGGAAAGGAAAATTACGGTAAGTATTTGATAGGAAATTTTCCGTTTTCCTGACAGACTCCATGGCAGCATACGTATGGGATTTAACTAGCCATACACCTCATGGGCGGGCAATGCTGAAAATTCTGAACCAAAGGCTTTAATTCGTACTGTCAACAGACAGGCCCTTCAAGCCCCAAAAAACAGAGGATAACGAAGCAGGCTCTGCATAATAATGAGTCATAAATGTATTGATTGAGGGCTGCAAGGTCACCCTATGGACTATATTGGGAGCCACATGCTGCGAAGCTGCCCGAGATGTAGACACACTTCTGGTTGAGCGAGTGGTCACCACGCCAAGCCCTCAGCTCTGAGCCTGTTGGATGGCCCGTACAACCCATGCCACCATCATCCTAGATGAGGCACATTTCCCACGTTCTTTTCGGCAAAGGATGAACAGGCATTCTAAAACCTGAAGGATGCTATAGCTTGCAGATATAATAATATCTGAGAGATTCCTAGAACCACGAAAAGGCCATCTTATACATAGCTCACATTTGTTTTGCACTTGCCAAGTCACGCATAGTAGCGCAAAAGTCAGATCACTTATTTGTAAAAGAAAGGGTATTGCTGAGAGCCAAACTCAGGATTCCAGAACATGACCTCTCCCATGTCTAAAGGACGTATGTTAGTACCCTAAAGGTTAGCAGAACAATTCCTTGGTACCCATGAAATGATGTAATCTTGAGATTCGAGTCGAGCATAGGCAACAGCGCCACTCACTCTGGAAAGAGTCTTAAGAAAGGTTCTCCATGGCGATGCCTCAGTTTGTGGCTTTATATGCCGACGTGATAGCCACGAGAAAGGTGAATTTGACAGAGGTCTTGTAGGGACAATCTTAGAATACTGTGCTCCAATCCCGAGGGAGTTGAGAACAAGAGGGAGGTACCATTTGGGAAGCCTCTGCTTCCTCCAAAGTCTGAGCCTAGGTCATGACAGAAGGTCTGGCCTGAGGGGAATGGGCTCTGGTTTCCGGTAGCTGATCCGCGCTAACACAGGGAGCCATGGCGAATACGGCATCTCTGCCTCTACCTCCACAACTTCTGTTTTGAATCTTCACAAAAACCCGAGGTTAACCGGAACAGGAAGAATCGCACAGGTCCTGCTGCATATCCAATAATCTGTCAGGCCCCTGTCCTGAAGCCTTGGAGATACCAGCCCTGCATATATGTTAGCAGATATTATGATATCATGCGTTGGAAGCTTTTTGAGTGTTATCTGGAGAAATAGCAGAGATAGCAGAACATGTCTTCTAGCATGGAGATAGGAACAGGAACTATACAAGCGCACACTAGATACAGAAGGTACATCCTGTGATAATATTATAACACAGAATACACACTAATACTGCAGTGCCACCTACTGCTATAGACAGTTATAGTGTATTTATGTAGTTTATGGTACCAAGCAAGTTTACTGTTGTGCCTCCAACAGCATAAAACTTCTCCAACTTCTTGGTGCACCGGGAGACAGACAGGTTGATTTTGGACTGACCTCCAGGGACCTGCCTGAAAACTACCACATGGAGAGACCATTTGTTGCGTTTTCAGTTGGACTCTGGAAAGAAAGCCTGTTAGAATCATTCAGGATTCCGGGGACATAAACCGATGAGATGTCGGTTTGATTCTTCTGAGTCCAAGGCATACTGGCTTGTAGGGAGCAGAAGGCTGTCAGTAATTTCAGAATGTTTGCACACTCCTGTGAAACTGACAGCCCCACCTGTCCTGCATTATCCCTGATAGGCAGTAAGTCCCCCGTTTTGTATCGCTGGTTTCAAACGCGATTGTGAAATAGGAGATGGGGCAATGGAATGGCCAATAAATACCTTTCTCTGTTGCAGCCACCTAGGGCTCTCTCATGACTGGGGCCTTGTAGATGACCTGCATTCTACATCCTGGCTCCCTCTGCTGGAGAAACCCCTTATGGAAGGGCCGCATTCTCCAGAGCATCCACTTGACCATTGGCTACGTAGACACCATAGTGCCGATAATTTTAGATACTGAAAGTTGCGCAGGTGGGTAGAAGACTGACCCAGATTCAGGTAACGATGCGAGTTAACATTTAGGTCTACGAAATGAGCCAGTCAGCTGGCTGGAACACAATCATAAACTTTCCCTTTTAGATGAGAAATGTTTTAGGTGTGTGAGGACTATAGCTGGCCTCTGCAAGCCGTTCTTTATGGCCAAGAAGAGGGACAAGTGCATGACCAGAAATCTTCTGCCTTCTGGGACTGGCACAGCAGCACTTTGCAACACCAGAGACCTTACATAGTACAAGAGTATCTGCCTCTTTACCTTGGAGTAAGGTAAATCTGGGAAAACAAAACTGAGCTGAGGAGGAAATCCGAAGGCCCATGCGTATCCTGAAACAAGCGTTTTAAAGTTCAAACAGTCGAGAACCCAACTCGGCTCCTCGGAAACATGAGGTCAGGTTCACTTAGCCGACAATTGGGGGGACACCTGGCCTCTCCACCAGCTTTTCCCAAAATCCTGACCTGGTCTGCAAGGCGTGCGACCCCCGCACACACTGAACATTGTCTTCTAGACCACGTATTCTTCCGGCCTAGCAGGCGCCAGTCCTGAGGCAAAACCCAACTGTGGTCCAGATTATGGTGCTATTTAGCTCGTTGCAAACGATGAAGCTCCCTCAAGGGGATCTTCCACCATGCCTGCTAGGGGCAGGATCCATAAGCCAAGGCCAGAGCCATGGTGTTTACTTAGCCGTAGCTAGACAGAACATTACTACAATGTGTATGATGTCAAATGAAGCCTCGTCCTGGAACCTACCGCCAGCTCTGGCTCCTGAACTACCAGGTTTCTGGTCGCTTCATCTGAAAGGTTTTGAATACTGCGTCTGCATTCTTCTTCCACATTTTCAGTGCTATAAACATGGCCACTAGAGCCTAGGCCAACTTTCAGCCCAATCACCGCATCTTCCAGGGAAGAGCAACCGGCTTGCTTGTCTTAGCAAACATCAACAAGTAGAGAGGCAGCCTTTCGATACTTCACATCCTTATCCCTGAATGGATAGAGCTTGGCCTGCTCAGAAGGGAGGTATATCTCACGACCTTGCTCATCCAAAATGATGTCCCCTAGTCCCGATAGGAATGGGGAGAATAGGACACCCTCTATTGCGACCCCAAAGTCACATGATTCAGAGCGCGACTCTGGAGTGCAACTCTGATGCGACTAAGTGCAGCCCCCGATCCAACTTTACAGTCTCTGGGTCAGAGCTGCATCAAAGTCGCACCGAGGTAGTGCAGGAACCTTTCCAGAGTTGCTGCAACTTTAAGTCGCATAGATTGAAATGCATGACAAGTCGCACTGGAGGAAACAGAACCCAAGGTGCTTACAGAACTTTCTCTTGCTTTGCAGGAGA
>BLSH010489606.1:361981-373247 GCA_018402905.1 Glandirana rugosa
AACTTTAGTTACCTCTGGGCCTGAAAATCCATGTTTTGTGATTGACGGTTTGATTTAAAGTGACACACAGACTTGAAATACTTGTGCAGAAGAGATGTGCACTGATTTCCGGTTTGATTTAAAGTGATACACACATTTTGCAGAACAGTGATATGGGTACTCCCGGCTTATTTATTCTTTTTTGACACAGTTTGAAGATGATTTTAGAACAGTTCTATGGCCTCTAATGTTAATTAATACTTTTCAGACCCATTTTGAAGATGATCTCCATTTTTGCATTTTTTATGTTTTTATTTTTTTAAAAATATTTAAAGTTATTTCCCTGTCCCCATTTCTTTGTAGGTCACTTGTCCCACCCTTACCCACATTTCCTTCCTTTTGCAGACCTCTAGGACCTTCCAGGACTATTTTACAACACGTTTTGTACCTAAAAGTCCGGGTCTCCATTGATTTCAATGGGGTTCGGGGTCCGGTACAAAGTTCGGTTTCTGTCCGGACCCGAACCCGGACTTTGTCCCGAAGTTCTGCCGAACCAGCAGAACCCTGACTTCTAGAAGTTCGCTCAACTCTAATTAAGGTTGACGATCAGTGACTTATAGAGGGACTGCGATATTGCGGTGGACATTCAGACACTAACTGACACTGCTGACACTTTTTGGGGACCAGTGACACTAATAGAGTGATCAGTGCTAAAAATATACACTGTCACTGTACTAATGACACTGGCTGGGAAGGGGTTAACATCAGGGGCCATCAAAGGGTTAACTGCTTGCCTGACCTTTTTTTTTTACTACACAGTGGGAGGTGCTTTTACTAGGAGAAGAAATGGATCCTAGTCCCTGCTTTGCAGAGACACAGGATCCATGCCTTCCCTCCTGTCAGAACGGCCATCTGCCTTGTTGACCACTGTTCTGTCTCCCTGCAGGATGATCGGCAGGTGCTGGCCGACATCGAGTCCATACCCGCTGATAGGCTCCCGCTGTGTGTAGTCACTGCGGAAGTGAGGCGACCCTACCCAGAAATGTCGGATTACGTATATATACATGATCCAGTGCAGAGGTGCTGCCCTATAGCAGTAAAACTAGGGCAGACCTTAAAGTAGAGTTCCACTCAAAAGTGGAAGTTCCGCTTTAAGACCTCCTCCCCAGCTCCTGATGGTGAAACAGAGCTTTTGGGGAGGGGGGGGATTCGGGTACTCGATTTTGACAGCCACTTCCGTTCCGGTCGCCTTAGGTCTCCTTCTCCCTCCCTCCCCAAGTCTTCTGGGACACAAGACAGGTCCTAGTAGACTTCGGGACCAATCACAGAGCGCAACGCCGCTCACGCATGCGAAGTGCGTGCCAAGCCGTGAAGCCGCTAGCACGGAGGGGAGGGGGAGAAGAGCGAGCCTTCGGGCGGCTGCATCGCTGGACCGGGGGACATGTAAGTATCTGTTTTTTTGCACTTTTTGCAGCTGCTGACTTTTAATGAACTTAGAAAACAGTGGAACTCCACTTTAAGTGGTTAAATGAATAAAAAAGTTTTGCTTGGAGATTTTTTTGTAATCAGCATGGTATGATTTAGAACAACAGAGAGAAAACTTCAGTAAATAAGGCAAATACATTCCAAATAAACCTGAGCCCATCAAAGTACCCCCTTACATCAGGTGTCCCCTTCACATCAGGTGTGCCCACCAGAGTGCCCCCTTACATCAGGTGTCCCCACCAGAGTGCCCCCTTACATCAGGTGTGCCCATCAGAGTGCTGTTGTCAATCAAAGCCAGTGACGAGGGAGCAGGGTGTAGCCCCACTGTATGTGTTCGAGGCCACTGTGCAATTCCAGGTAAGTATAAACTTGTTTGTTATTTTAAAAAAATGCATTTACAATCACTTTAAGCTAAAAAAAATAAATAAAAAAATTGGGCTTTACATTAGAGCTAGGTCCACACCTTCTGCATGTCAAGAACACGGACACAGAAATGCTCTGCCCTTTATTGCCACGCGGCGAGCCATTAATTGTTAATGGCACCCTCGTGCATTTGCTAACATGTTCATCCTCGTGCACACCAAACCATATGGCAAAGCACCATGCGTTTCGGTGCAGCTTATTTTTGGAAAAGGAGGGCTTCTTTCCCTCATTTCTCACACATAGGCACGTGACACGCGGGAATGTGTGGAAATGCACATACCCTCTGTCACACCTATGGTGGGAGCCTAGTCTAACTTTAACCTTTAATTATGAAGATCGAGTAATTGCAAATTGATTATTTGCATCTTCTACTGTATAATGTAACATGTCCATTTAAACCTAAGTTAAAATATATATTTTTTTAAATCAGCATACCTGGTGGCACTCTGATCCTCTTCTCTTCTTATCAGGTGTAGCCTATTCTCCTATTGGTCCCAGTGGAAAAGCCATCAACCTGTTAGCTTTCAAGTTGATGGCTTTATGAAGTGCCACTCTGCTAGCTGGAATAGGGATGTTGGCTGTAGCGCTTGGACTGGGTCAACTGATCTAAGGTAAGTAAAAGTGGTATAGCTACAATAGTGGGCAATTAAGAATCATTTACAATTATCCTTTAGCAGCCATCAAATAGGTTATTAGCATTGTTTTTTTAATACTTTGAACGACTCATAAGATTATATAATGAGAAGTACATGGAAAAGGGTATTTCCCATGGGATTTTGTTGCAGCAGTAAATTTTAAAAAAGAGTTTTTGTTTATATATAAAAAATAGAAATAGTTTTATTTGACAATCACATACAAATTTAAAATTGAAAGACCTGGTCTAACAGTTTGACTCCTGGTCTACAGCACAATAGAATACAAGAAACTTAAAACTGTAAATAGCCACCAAAACAACCAGCACGTTTCGACTAGTTAATAGTCTTCCTCAGGGGACAGCATGGTGGTAATAAATGTAATAGACCAAATAGAATCAGAAAAAACATAATTCGCCAAATGCGGATGGTCACATCAAAAATACCCCAGACATTGAGTACCGCTATTAACAGGCAACGTATATATGTGTATACCATATTGCCAAATCAGATTAAATGTATTTGAATGTATAGGAGGGTTTCATTGCCATAACCTATTGTTTATAGGTACTCATGTAGCACATGCTGATTTTAATTGAGAGCGTGCTTGCAAAGAAACGGCTTGTGTTTAAGGAGAGGTGAAGGACAGAGCATTCAACGTTCCAATGTTACATTATTAAGTTTACCACCATGTTATCCCCTGAGGAAGACTATTAACTAGTCAAAACGTATTTGGATTTATAGTAATGTTTTAAGTTTCTTGTATTCAGTCAGACTGTTAGACCAGGTCTTTCAATTCTAAATTTGTATGTGATTGTGCTTATATATCAAATAAAACATTTTTCTATTTTTTTTATATATAAACAAAAATATGGTTGTGTTTTTTAAATCTACTGCTGCAACAAAATCCCACAGGAGATACCTTTTTCCTTAAGCAGGGATGGAGCAGCCCTGTAACACCTATCACACACACCGCTTTGTCTTCATATAATGAGAAGTAGTGCATCTATTGTGTAGGAGTGCAAAGCAGGAAGCAACATTTGAATGAGCAAATATGGCTGCCCCTATGTTCGTGGTTTTAAAAAGATTAGTGCACACTGAAAATATTATTAATTATGTCTAGCTGATCTTTTCTTATGCATATCTGAACAAAAAAGTCATAAAAACTTTACATTACAAAGCTCCTTTGTTGTAAGCATGTTTTCCTCCAAGGCTTCCATTACTTGTTCTTATATGTTTTCCCATCAGGGTCGGTGTCCTGGGCGCGTTCCTTGACTCTCTGCTTGACTGAGTTCCATGCTTCATTGAGAAGGGAGGGAGCTCTATAAAATAATTGTGGATAATAAGCAAAATACTTCCTCATAGCAACACATCTCATCACTTTCTATTGTACAGGTTTACATGATGCAAACACAGAGGGAACAGTTAATGCTGGGAGTTTTTTTTACAGCAGAAAACAAGTACTTGGATCGCTCTTATTTAGAAAATTCAATTCAATTTCATTGTCACCTTTCCCAAGTAACTGTGTTTGTGTAAAGACTACTCCCTGACTGGGTGTCCCTTTGTCCTGGTTTGGCTAGATGTCAGAGTCTTTAAATATTTAATTTGGACCAAGCTTGTCCAAACAAACTATTTGCTACACTTGAGGCCCGTACACACAGTCCAATTATCGATCATCAACAGTCATCCAACAGCCTGTTGGCCGAAAATGTGATTGCGTGTATGCACGATTCTACAGCCGCTTTCCAATCGTCATCCAACAGAAGTTGGACGACGAGACTAGAAAACTTGTGTTGGCCAACAAGGAGTTGACCGATTGTTGGCTCGTGTGTACAGAAGTTGACCAACTAAAAGTTGGAAGTGCAAACACGCATGCTCAGAATCCAGGAAGTGTTCGCTTGTGTAACCTGTGTTCGTAATTCACAAATCACATTCACCTGAACTTCTTCGTTCAACTTTGTTGGCCGATTACTTGCTTCACGTTAGTACGCTAGACCAATCCGCCGTCGCCCTTTTTGGGAAAAAGTTGGACGTTCGATTGACCAACCATCGGCTCGTGTGTATGAGACTTAACAGATGTGCTTGTTCTGCTTCCAGAACAAAACCGAGTCGGGCTGAGTGATGTTCAGCCATTCACAAGAAGCCTTGTATTACATCAATGGGATGGAGAGTGGTGGTGGAGAGCGTGAAATCATCTGCCCACCTCTTCACCTCAGCCATTCAGAGGAAGCCCTGTATTCATTGATAAAATACAATTCTTCCTGTGAATGGCTGAGCCTGACTTGATTTTGTTCCAGGAATAGCAGGGAAGTCCCATTCCCGCTGCTGGAACCTGGTGCCATATACTATATGTAGCTGATGCTACATACAGATTATACAGTACTCCCAGTGGATGCACTTGTTAGTAAAGCAAACAGTTTGTTTGGACCAGCTTGATCTGAAGGAACTATATAAAGTCACCAGAAACCCGGGATTAGGCTTTAAAGTGTATCTCTAGACCAGGGGTCTCCAAACTTTCTAAACAAATGGCCAGTTTACTGTCCTTTAAACTTTAGGGGGGGCCAGACTGACCAATGGCAGAAAAAATGTCTTGGCATCAGTGGAAGTAAACCATGCCCCGTCATTTGTATTTGGGGAGTAATAGTGCTCCATTATTGGCATCAGTGGGAGGAATAGTGCCTATCATTGGTGTCAGTGGAAGGAATAATGCCCCTTCATTGCTCTTAGTGGAAGGAATAGTGCCCTATCGTTGGTATCAGTGGAAGGAATAGTGCACGATCATTGGTGTCAGTGGGGGGAATAGTGCCCCATCATTGGTGTCAGTGGGAGGAATAGTGTCCCATCATTGTTGTCAGTGGGAGGAATAGTGCCCCATCATTGGTGTCAGTGGGAGGAATAGTGCCTCATCATTGGTATCAGTAGTAGAAGTAGTGCCTGATCATTGGTGTCAGTGGAATGAATAGTGCCTCCATTGTTGGTATTAATGGGAGGAATAATGCCCCATCATTGGTACCAATTTATAGAATAGTGCCTCATCATTGGTATCAATGGGAGAACAGTGCCCCATCATTGGTATCAATGGGAAGAATAATGCCTCATTGGTATCAATGGGAGTAATAGTGCCACATCATTGGTATCAATGGGAGGAATAGTGCCCCATCATTGGTATCAGTGGGAGGAATAGTGCCTCATCATTGGTATCCGTAGTAGGAATAGTGCCTGATCATTGGTGTCAGTGGGATGAATAGTGCCCCCATTGTTGGTATTAATGGAAGGAATAATGCCCCATCATTGGTGTCAATTGGTAGAATAGTGCCTCATCATTGGTATCAATGGGAGAATAGTGCCCCATCATTGGTATCAATGGAAAGAATAATGCCTCATTGGTATCAATGGGAGTAATAGTGCCCCTCATTGGTATCAATGGGAGGAATAGTGCCCCATCAATGGGAGGAATAGTGCCCCATTGTTGGTATCAGTGGGAGGAATAGTGCCCCATCATTGGTATCAGTGGGAGGAATAGTGCCCCATCTGTCACGTATCTGATGGTGGAGTCTGACTTACGCAGGGGTAACCTCCCTTGCGACCCTGATTTGTGAACCCCTGGTAGAGTAAACAGGAGGCCCAGGAGTGAGGATGGCACGAGGGTTGAGTTGGTCACTGGTGACAGTTGTAGAAGCTCTTCCGGTCCCGTGCGGGTTTTGAAGATTGGTGGTACAGGCCGGGTCGGCAACTGGCTGGCAGTGCGGTACAAAGGAGCAGGCAAAAGAGTAGTCGTGTACAGGCAGTGTTCGTTAACAGGCTGGCAACAGAGGTACAAGGGAACAGGAATGGTTGTGGGAGCCGGGGTCGGTGCAGGCGGAGATCAGAGCAAGGTCAACACAAGCCAGGTCGCAGGAACAGGTCAATAGATAAGCAGGTCTCTTCAGAAACACACACACAAATGCTGTAGATCAGACAGCAGAGTCTGTGTGCTGCTAAGGTGTTTAAATAAGGCAGCTTGGCTCCAATCAATGAAATCACCCTGCCCAATTATTAACCCTTAGTGACCCCTGCGCTGGGTAGCAGATTCATGACACACGCGCATAGGTGCAGAAAATCCACTTTAGCCACAGATTCTCTTCCTAACATTGCCCCCCCTCCCCCCAAGGGGCAGCCTCCGGATGCCCAGCCGGGCCTTCAGATCTGGATGAGTCCTCCAAAAGGACCGGAATAAGTTCCTGGCATGAATGTGCCTTTCAGGTTCCCAGGAGCTTTTCTCATGGCCGTAGCCCTTCCACTTTACCAAGTATTGGATACCCCCACTCCTCTTCCTACAGTCCAGGATGGCCTTGATTTCAAATTCTTCTTCACCATCTAGCAGGATTGGCCCTGGCGGACCTGTCTTTCGCCCGGAGAAAGGATCAGAAGTCATGGGTTTCAACAGGGCTACGTGAAAAACTGGATGGATCCATAGAGATGGTGGGAGCTCCAGCTCATATGCCACCCTGTTGATCTTCCTCTTTATTTGGAAGGGCCCAATGAACTGGGGTCCCAATTTCTTTGATGGGCAGGCAAGTTTAAGGTTTTTGGTGGTGAGCCAGACTTGCTCTCCAGGTTGTAAATCCAACTCTCTCCGTCTCCCTTTGTCGAAAGTCTCCTTATTGTGTTGCTGAGTCTGGGCCAATGTTTCCTGCAACAATTTATTATTCTTTTCCAAGAATTTGGTCACTTCCTGAGCTGCGGGTACTTTACCTCCCGGATTGTACATGGCCATGAAGGTCGGATGAAAGCCGTACATGTCCAGGAATGGGGATTGCTTGGTGGCCGAGTTGACTATATTGTTAAAAGCAAACTTGGCCAACGGCAGTAGAGAGGCCCAATCATCCTGTGAATATGCAGAGAAGCAGCGCAGGTATTGCTCTAACATTTGGTTGGTTCTCTCGGTCTGGCCGTTAGTCTGCGGGTGGTAGGCCGATGAGAGAGCAAGTTCAATGTCCAGAGCAGAGCATAAGGCCTTCCAGAACTTGGATGTGAATTGGGCTCAGCGATCGGAGACGATGCTAGAGGGCACTCCATGGAGCCTAACTATCTCCCGGATAAAGATTTCGGCCGTCTCGGCGGTTGATGGTGTGCCCTTCATGGGTAAAAAGTGTGCCATCTTGGTCAGCCGGTCCACGACCACAAAGATAGTAGAGTACCCCTTAGATGGTGGACGCTACACAATGAAGTCCATAGAAATCATTGACCATGCTCGTTCGGGTACTGGAAGTGGTTTTAGTAGCCCCCAGGCCTTGGCTTTACAGTTCTTGTTCTGGGCACAGGTGAGGCAGGAGCCGACATATTTTCAACAGTCCTCCTCTGCCTGAGGCCACCAAAACGACCGCAATACCATTTCAGCGGTTTTATGGGCTCCGAAATGACCAGCCAGCTTATGGTCGTGACAAAATGCCAGATAGGCCATCCTTGGTAATCAGACTGGGGATGGCCGGTTTGGGCGTTTTGGCTAGTGATTGCCTAATTTGGCCCAGCAAGTCCCCCTATGTCAGTAGGAAGTTCCTCAGCTGCAGAATCATGTCAGGGAGCAGGGTGTCTCCTGGTTTGCAGAACATCCTAGACAGGGCATCTGGTTTTGTATTCTTCGACCCTGGCCTGTACGTAACATGGAAGAGGAAGCAAGCGAAGAAAAGAGCCCACCAGGCTTGAGAGGTCTCAGTCTTCTGGCAGATCTGAGATACTCCAAGTTTTTGTGATCAGTCAGGATCAGAATAGGGTGCCTGGCTCCCTCTAGTATATAGCACCACTCTTCCAGTGCGGCCTTGATCGCCAGCAGCTCACGATCTCCCATGTCATAATTCCTCTCTGGCGGGGTTAGCTTGCGGGAGAAGAACGCCACTGGGTGAAGAGCAGCCTTGGCTCCCTGTCTCTGTGACAACACAGCCCCCACAGCAATCTCAGAGGCGTCTACCTCCAGGACAAAGGGTAGAGCAGGATCGGGATGCCTCAAAATGGGTGCGGAAGTAAATAGGCCTTTCAGAGTTTCAAAGGCTTCTTGCGCCTCCTTGGTCCACATGAACCATGTGTTGGCCTTGGTGAGCCGCGTAACTGGTGCAATAATGGTGGAGAATCCCCATATGAACTTCCTATAGAAGTTGGCGAATCCAACGAAACGTTGGACTCCTTTTTTGTCCGTGGGAGCTGGCCAGTCAAGGATGGCAGAGACCTTCTGGGGGTCCATGGTGATGCCTGTGACTGAGATGATTAGACCCAGGAAGGACATACTGGGAAGTTCAAATTCACACTTCTCGGCTTTGGCATACAGTCCGCATTGCCGAAGGTGACTCAGGACGCAGGCAACATGTCTCCGGTGTTCTTCCAGGGTGGAGGAGAATATGGAATATCGTCGAGATAAACGATAACAAAAAGATCCAGATAGTCTCTGAACACATCGTTCACGAAATGTTGGAATGTAGCCAGGGCATTGCAGAGTCCAAAGGGCATCACCAGGTAATCAAAGTGCCCGAAGGCGGTTGTCAGGAAGATGCAGCTGTTTCCACGGTTCCCGTTCGTGCGCGCCCGTGCGCGCATCCGTGCGCGCGCACGCGCCGGAAACAGGCGCCAATCGGCCCTATTTAAACTTGCAGGGCTCAGTGCCCGGTGCTGTCCGTTCTACAGCGTTTCCCGCATCTGTGCCCCCGGCAAGCTATTTCTGAGTGACTTCCTGTTCCTGTGACCCCGGCTATCCCTTTGGACTTGTTGCTATCTGCCTGCACCTGACCCCGGCTTGCCTACGACCCTCCGCTTGTCTGATCCCTTGTACCATCTCTGCCAGCACGTTGCCGACCCAGCCTGTACCCGACCATCCGTTTGCCTGATCCCGCTGTACTGCACCGCCCGCTAGTTGCCGACCCGGACTGAAACACTACTCTCCTGTTTGCATGAGCCCCAGTGGACTTCCGCCTACCAGCTAAGGACTGTCCAGCCCTCGTGCCCCCCTGTGCTCCTGAGCTCCCTGTTCCCACTATCAGGGGTTCTCGAACCAGGGCCGCAAGAGAGGTTTCCCCCGCATAAGCCAGAGTCTACCACCAGGTACGTGACAGAAACGGACAGCCACGTCAGAGTCTGCGCCGGGGCCCTCTCCCATGGAGGAAGTGTGCGTACATCTTGCTGGACTCTCCCAAGCAGTAAAGACCCTTCAGGAAGGGTATGTACGCCTGGAAAACCAAGTACAGGACCTGGCCGCTCCTATCTTTCCAAGCGGAGGTCATATGCCTACCCACATAACAGGAACCCAGTCCGCGGATCCAAGGGTGCCTATGACGGAGCGGTTTGCAGGGGATCGCAGGAAATTCAGGGCTTTCCGCAGTTCCTGTAGACTGTACTTTGCTCTCCAGCCCCGCACGTTTTCTTTGGAAGCCACCAAGGTGGGTCTGGTGATCTCGCTGCTTCAGGATGATCCCCAGTCCTGGGCTCACCGCCTATTGGAGCAAAATGCCCCTGAAACCTCCACCCTGGACAGGTTCTTCCTTGCCATGGGCCAGCTATACGAGGACCCACACCTGGTGGCCACAGCGGAAGCCGCGCTCTACGCCCTCCGGCAGGACGAACGCCCTGTTGAGGACTACGTCTCTGAATTCCGGCGCTGGAGCACAGAAACCGCCTGGGACGAAGCCGCCCTCCGCCACCGGTTCCGCCTGGGACTCTCCGACTCCCTTAAGGATGAGTTGGCACGTGTGGGGGTCCCTCCTACTCTCGAAGCCTTGATCAGCCAGGCCATCCGGATCGACCGCCGCCTGTGGGAGCGCAGAGCAGAGAAGGCCGCAGTATCTCTCCGTCCTGCCTGGATGTCATATCGGGGGTCTGTCCCTCCTAAGCCAATGCCGACCAAGTCTGTCCATCTACCCCTGTCCTCCGAGGAACGCCAGTGGCGGGTGGACCATGACCTGTGCCTCTACTGTGGCGGTTCTGGGCACAGGGTGAGGGGTTGTCCGCTCAAGACCAGTAAGACCCCCATGCCGGTCCCAGGGGAAGTGTTATCGCTGCCAAGTTCGCAGCCCCATCTGACTCTCCTCCTCTGCCTGCAGCTGCCGGGAAAGAGCATCCAAGTCTTGGCCATCTTGGATTCAGGGGCATGTAGTTGCTTTATCGACCTGTCCTTCGCTGCTCAACACCAGGTTCCTCTTAGATCCAAGGAGCAGCCAATGTCGATCCGCCTGGCCGACGGGTCAGACATCAAGTCTGGCACAGTTACACAGGAGACTTTTCCTCTGCCAGCCCGAACAGCTGAAGGCCACTCGGAGTTCTTAGTCTTGGATGCCATCTCCTCCCCACTTTTCCCTGTGATTCTTGGTCTCCCATGGCTCCAAGCACACAACCCACACATTGAGTGGGATAAGGGAGTGGTCCAGTTCCAGTCTCCATATTGCCAGAGCAACTGTTTTCAGCCTTCCCAGAGAGCATCCCCAGTGGTGATGTCCATTAACCCTGACCTGGATTCGGAGTGCCGCCTTGTTGTTCCAGAGGCGTATCAAGACTTCCTAGAGACCTTGACCTGGTGAGGGAATAGGGTGAGTTACACACCCAACACACGAACCTCGGTACCCTCTGGTTCTTAGTGTCCCTTTTCACCCCTCCTCTACCGTAGGTTCTGATTCTTGAGGCTCACCGGAAGTCGACAAGCCCGACCGTCTCCTTTTCAGAGGACACATTGACACGGTCTGAACTACAGACTGGGCAGCCGGTCCGCCTAGCTGTAACCGACGAGGAAC
>BLSH010489606.1:386692-400518 GCA_018402905.1 Glandirana rugosa
CTCTAATTTCTGCTATCTGTCCTCAGAGCAACAGCACAGACAGCAGTAGTAAAGTAATCTATCTCAGGATGCAGGATCAGGTCTTAAAATGGCTAAAATCTGTCCCTCACGCCGTCAGCTACCTTTCCCTATACTAACCCAAGGAGCATGTGACTGCAGCACTGTGACTCCAGCTTATAAAGAGGCTGGGTCACATGATGCACCGGCCAATCACAGCCATGCCATTAGTAGGCATGGCTGTGATGGCTTCTAAGGGCAAACCAGTGAAACGCTTGTTGATTGGCTGCCCTGCAGCTTCTCAACACGTGGAGTAAAATAGCAGAACCCCGGACCGAACCCGAACGATTTTTGAAATGTCCGGGTCCGGGTCCGTGCCACGGACACCCTAAAGTTCGGTACGGACCCGAACGTTACAGTCCGGGTTCGCTCAACACTAGTTGTGACTACTATCCAGACAATCGGCAAAAGGGAGTGACTGGACAAAATATTTCTGGTGTCTAGACACCAGCTCAGATCCTTCTTCATCCATGATGTGATCCAAATCAATTGGCTTGTGTTCTCTGACTTCCACTGGGACCGGAAACTGAATTGGAAAGCTTGGGCTTTCCACTGAGCCCATCTGACCATGGGTTATGCAGCCACCATCGTCCCCACTGCCTGTTGGCACTGTTTTAGCTGAGAGGAAGTTGGCCGTCAGGGCAGAACGAAATCTCAGAAGAATCTCTGGAATATTCTACTCAGGAAGGAACATTGTGCTTTGATGAGTGTGTATACACACTCCCAAGTATTTGAGGCATTGAGTAAGTGTGAGATTGTTTTTTTTCAGTCAACAGTAGTCCTGAAGAACTGACAGTACTGGTGCATGGTGTGAAAGAAGAGATTTCTGAATCTAGGCCCACAAAAGTAGATTGCCTAGGTAATGCAAAAATCAAGCTCCTCTATGCTGTAAAAGGATCACCGGGGAAAGAAGAACCTTGTAAAACGCCTTTGGAGAGGTTGTAAGCCTCAAGGGCAGACAAACTGAAGGTGTGGAGGCCCCAAGGCGAAGCGGAGATATTTTTGGCAGTTTTGATGTATCAGAATATGAATATAAGAATCTCTTCGATCCACGGGGAGTCAACAATCTCCTGGTTAAACATCTTCCAGTATAACTTCCATTTTAAGTGTTCTTTCCTTATATATCTGTTCAATCTCGCTAGGCTCTCCTCCTTATTTTTTTTTTTTGGAACCAAAAATATTGGAGAACACACGCCCGAGAGGCGTTCCTGATGAATCACTGGGATGATTGCATTCTGGAACAGCAATGTGTTTATATAGGAGGGAAGAGTCTTCCTCTTCATGGCACAAAATCGGTATCTTCATTGGAATGAACATGGAGCGCATCATTTAGTACAACAGTCAAGAGTGACCTTCGGATATGGTGCCCAAGACCCACTCTCTCTTGGTCCTCCTTAACACCAGAGCAGATTGGCTCCTACTGGAAGAGACCAGGTGAGCAAACCATCAAAACGACTTAGAGGCTTCCCGCAGTTGGGCCCAAGCTTTTCACCCACACCTCCATGGCTTTGCCACTGACGCCAATACCACTGCAGGCCTGCATGCCTCACCGGCTACTAAATACATATTTTTGAGGTCAAAGTAAGCTCTTTGTCTATGATATGCCAAAACAATACTGCGTCTTCTAGAAGCAGGGTCACATGCCTTGCCAACCTCAACTGGGCAGCGTCCACAACAGGCGACTCGTCCTGGTACTTGAGGTCTTCTTTCCTGAAAAGATAAGGTTTGGAAAAACAGTTGAGAAAAGAAAATTTGTTATTTATCTGGGCTCCATTTTCCTGTAGATATATCTCTGAGTTCTTCTATGAAGGAAAAACCCCAAACTGTTTTCCCCGATATGCTTGAAATATTTCCTCTTTTTGGGCTGAGCCTCCAGCTCCTACTCCCATACCAAGGCGCATCTGACCACCCTCACAAAAATCATTCACCTCAGTGAAATCAAAAACCTTCCCCCTGATCTAAATCTTCAACTGAGGATTCTCCTTGATCAGAGCCAAAGGTGTAAGCTTAAGGAGGTATTGGTAGCTGCAACATGGGTTGCATCCTGGGAAGCAGAAGCCATCCCTTGCACTGCAGTGTGTGACTGATTAGCATATTGCTTCCAAGGTGTCTTGAAACATTTGTTTCATTAATGACACTATTTTTGATTTGTCTGCCTCCCTCTCCCTCGTGTCCTCCATGAAGCAAGTTTTGCAAGCCATTTGCCAGGAAGGGCCACATTTGGACTGGCCTAGCATCCCCTTGGTTGTGGCTGTGAGTAATCATCAGACTCATCACGATCCTGAGGTGGTTGAAGTCTAAACGAAGGAGAAGGGGAGAGATGGGAACCATTGTGACTGGAATGATGTCTTTCCTTTGATCTAGATCCACGACTTGAATGGAAGGCACAGTCAAGGGTAGAATGGCGAGATCTGGAAGGACCAGAATACGTCTGCCATTAGCCAGGCAGCTCACGAGGGAGGAGGGGAATAAAAAAATGTATATATATATATATATATAGCCATCACCATACCTTCTTTGCATATTCTGGTCTTTTGTAGGGGTTGGCTCTTGATTTGGCATTCTGTAATAAAAATCAAGTTAACATAATGCTAAAGCGTTTGTTAACCCAATAAAATGCTGCTCCTGTCCCTTTAATGTGCAATTAGCAGCACGGTTCTTTTGCTTTTTAAATTATCCCTCTGTATCCCCTAAAATATCTGTTTGATAATGCCAGGTCATGACTTCCCCCTGAGTGTTGACTCCCCTATGATATTAGCTGATCCTGAGAGCCAGTGTTGCCAACGCCCCGAAGTGAAATTTACAGGCAGGATGCCAAAATTTACAAACGGCACCAATTTTTTTACTGACAAATATCTTGACATTTACTGGCAGAGCCACATTTTTTACTGACACTACAAAAAAGTACCTAAAATGACAGTTTTCAGTGCTAAACAGTGCAAATATCAATAGTTTAACTATAAACACATAGCTAGTGCTATTAGCAATGTATTTAAGTTAAACAAAAGTCAAAAAACATATTTATCCATTTACATGAAGGTCAGGTTACTATAACCCAGCCAGCACAGAATTCCCCCTTACATCAGAGTCTGCAGGATTCCCCCTTACAGTGAAAGGGAAGTCTTATGTAAAGGGGAAAGCTGCAGATCATGATCTAAGGGGGAACTCTGATGTAAAGGGGGGCTCTGGTGACTAGAGACCACCTTCCGCAGAGTGGAAACACTAAGGTAAGGGGGGTTACTAATATAGGGGGGAACCTTTATATCAGTGCCCCCTTATATTAGCAACCCCCCCTCCCAGACTGGCCTGGTGGCACTGTCACTGATCTCCTCTCAGGTGCACCATGCAGACAGCTCCAGATTAGCGGCTCTATGACCGCCATCCTGGTGGCGCTCCCATTCCTGACTCCTCTCCAGACTCCCCCTCAGGGACTGCACTGCAGACATGATAAAAAACAAGAGATGGTCAGAGACTGTGTATATGATACAGGAGGTGGACAGAGACTGTGGACATGATACAGGAGGTGGACAGAGACTGCAGACAGGATACAGGAGGTGGACAGAGGCTGCAGACATTATACAGTAGGTGGACACAGGCTGTGGATATTAAACAGGAGGTGGACAGAGGCTGCGGATATTATACAGGAGGTGGACAGAGGCTGCAGATATTATACAGGAGGTGGACAGAGGCTGCAGACATGGTAGTGTCCTCCTCACCCCCTCACAATAGCTTCCTCCTCTGTCCACCTTCTGCGGGCAATCTATTCAGAATGGAGAGCGGAGGAAAGAAAGACCAGGAGAACAAGTGGCGAAGAGGGTTATGTTCCAACCATTTTGTGGCCATAGGCGTGCTCACAGGGTGTGACCCTAATCACCTCGTGTGTATTAGCACTATCACTCTATGTGCAAGTGGGGAGATGGGAAAGATCTCCCTCTTATTGGTTCTGCTCCATAGATGGATAAGCAACTATACTTAGGCATGAAGTTACGTCATAGGCGTATGCACAGGGTGTGTCAGATGTGCCTGGGCACGCCCTAATCACCTCATGCACATCAGCATTATCACTGTATGTGCAGGCGGGGAGAAGGGAAAGAGCTCCCTCTTATTGGCTTTGCCATAAGAGAAGTCCTTATGCACTTCTCTTTCACTGTGCCGGCAGGGAGATCAATGTTCCGGGGGCAAATATATGTTGACGCACACACATGCATGTGTGTTTGAGCTTTGGCGTGCACACCCTAATGCAACAGGCTGCACACAGCTATGTTTAAGGCTGTCTTACTGATCGCATGCTGAACTTCTCCATGATGAGGATTATGCCTTTTTTCAGACGGCCACTTACTGCACAGCTAGCCAGCAGAATAGGAGGGGAGCACTGCAGGGGGGCCAGGGGAGCAAGGGGGGGGGGTAGCTGGAACAGCTGAAGAAGAAGGGGCATACACAGGAGTGGCAACTGGGATGGCATTTACTGGCATCAATCCCTGTATTGTCCTCCTGCAGCAGCTGAATGCTGGTGGGAGGGGGAGGAGGAGAAGCGGGCTTTCAGCTGCTGCAGGAAGATCAGTACCAGCCACTCTGACCCTCTCAATGCGAGTGGTTAGTGTAGCGACAGGTTCCCCGTCTATTAGCGACAGTGCATAGTGGCAGGGAGAGGTTCCAGAGAATTAGGAAAAGTGCAGAGACTATGCTATCTCCTCTCAGGAAGCCTCTGGTCAGGTGTGCCTTCCCACCAGGCCTGTTTGTACTGTGCTGAACCGTTCTACAATATATTGCTTCGGTCTAGCTTGTACTCTGTGGGGGGAGATTTGCTAAAACGGGTGCACTCAGAATCTGATACAGCTGTGCATGGTAGGCACTCAGCTTCTAACTTCAGCTGTAGGCACCTTTCACACGAGCAGAGCCCATTTTGACGGGCTCTGCTGCTCAGCGGGGATCCATCCGTTTATCCCCGCTGAGCCGGCGGATGACAGGACCGTCTCTATGGAGGATCGGATGAACACGGGCTGTCTGTCCGTGTTCATCCGATCCGATCTGCCAGGCGGAGGGTAAATAGGGTTTCCATCCGTCTGTTTTTGGCGGATCGGAGCGGATCGGGTGTCAGCGGACATGTCACCGCTGACATCTGTCGCTCCATAGAGGACAATGGAGTGTCCGTTCGGGTCCGCCTGAAAAAATGACAGGCGGACCCGAATCATCCGCCCGTGTGAAAGAGCCCTTAACAAAAAAACTAGAAGCTGATTGGTTTATATGCAGAGCTGCACAAGATTTTGCACTCTCCAGTTCAGGTCTGGTCCAAGACATTGTGCTGCCTGGGTCCAAGAATGAAATGCTGCCCCCACCCAAAAAAAAATTCTAAAAAAATGATCTATGTTATATCATGATAATTAAAATTCAAATTCAATTTATTAGGAAGTCAGATTTACATGCAACAGCACCTTGTCTATGTGCAAAATCAAATTACATACCATTATGTTCAATTCCAAGAGGTGGGCTAGGGCAGTATAGGGGTGGGCTAGGGTAGTATATGGACAGACGAGGGTAGTATATGGACAGACTAGGGTAGTATATGGACTGGTTGGGGCAGTATAGGGGCAGGCTAGAGTTGTATAGGGGCAGGCGGAGCAACCCAGGGGGCAGTTGTCGTCATAACACCCAAAAGTGCTGGGAAAAAAATGTTGGTCCTCAATTTTCTCGATAAATAGAACAGGAGCAGAGGCGGCCGTTGTTCAATTTGCTGCCCCTCTCAAAGTGCTGCCTGGGTCCAATGGACCCACTGGGACCCATGGTAGGGCCGTCCCTGCTCCAGTTTTAGTAAATAACCCCCTGTGTGTTTACTGCCCACCACACCACACTGCACCTAGTCCACAAGGGCATGATGACAGCTGTCTAGGGTGTGCTTTCAGAAAGTATGGTTTAGTAGCTGTGCTAGACAAAGGACCTTGTGTCACAAACGCCTTAAACTAAGATTTAGAAAGCATATTAGAACATGTTTAAAATGATTCTGCAGATGTAAAAAGCATATCTGAAGGTGAAGCAAAAGATTCTGAACTAACGAAAAGCAAAGCCAAATTTGCCCACAAATAACAGATTCTGCACATGTGGAAAACACTTCTTGGCATGAAATGAGAGACTCTGCAGGTGTGGATGGCATAACAGCCCTGCCTTGATGATTGACAGTGGCTCCAAGCAGGAGCCTCGCTGTCAAACGTCTGCTGCTTCTAAATAATAGAGCTGTGAAGTTTGCTGCGAAAAAACAGGTCGCTAATATAATCTTGGCTTCATAACAAAAAATAGTTTATATTAGAAATGTGTGAATATACATGTAGCACCCTCTAGTGTGCAACTAGTGTAGGTAAATTTATTGGTATGCCTCGTGCTAGCTGTATCAGTCTGTAATTAGGTTGGGATACCGCAGATCAAGTTGGATGGCTCTACAGGGCAGGCCTCTGGTACCTCCCACTGGATCTAGAAGCTTGAAGAAGCTTCTGGAAGTTGGTGTGTGGACGCCAGGAGGTCCTGATCTGATTATTAGAGGGGATCTGGCCAATCCCCAGGCAGAAGGAACTGGCATGGTAGCTGGGTCAGCCCTTAAATATGGTGGAACCTGAGCAGCAGGGGAGTTGGGTGGAAGATGGAGTGCTGAGGTTGCTGTCGTGTGGCCGGGGAGGGAACCCCAGGTCTGGGGGCTCAGCCTCCAGGCAGGAGCGATGGAAAGGAAGGAGAGGAAGCCTAAGAGAGGGATCTCCATTACCCTTGGGTCTTGTGCAGAGGACATCCGGGCTGGCATGGAAGGGTCTGGACAGTTGGAGGCCTGAAAAGAAGTCTTGCCCAGTGCAGCGGGGAGCAAAGTAAAGTGAGTACCTCAGCACACACAGAGGCATACAAGGGGAGAAACTGCCAGACGTAGCATTCTTTCCAGGGACAGCATTGTGCTAAATATCAATTCCTTGTCCTGGGGCATTCTTCAGAAGCAGCCAGGTGGGCTGGTGGTCAAGGCAGCCAGATGGGCTAGTAGTATCTGTAAGTGTCAAAACTGTGTGAGGTTCTACTAAGGAGACACGATATTCCTGCATACAGTTTTGAACCGTGTGCTATTTCATTAAATTGATTCTAAAGTCTCCTTTTTTTTTGCTTAAAAATAACAAACATGTTATACTTACCTGCTCTGTGCAGTTGGTTTTGCACAGAGCAGCCTCAATCCTCCTCTTCTCGTGTCCCTCGCCAGTGCTCCCGGCCCCTCCCTCCTGCCCCCACAGCAAGCAGCCTGGTATGGGGGCACCCGAGCCAAGCCGCTGCTCTGTGTGTCCAATCAGACACGGAGCCGCGGCTCGGCCCTGCCCCTCTCGCACCTTATTGGCTTACTGACTTTGATTGACAGCATAGGGAGCCAATGGTGACCCCCTGCTTTCTTAGCCAATGAGAAGGGAGTCATGGACAGCCGATACTCTCATGAAACATTGCTGGATCGAGGTACATATTAGGGGGCTGAGGGGGGATGCTGCACACAGAAGGTTTTTTATCTTAATGCATTAAGATAAAAACACCTTCTGACATTAGAACCACTTTAAATGGGGACTGAGAGCTCCTGGTTCTTTAACAACTTCGCCACTGATCCATGCAGAGTGCAATTATTCTGGGGAGAGTGCAGTCTAGGATATTCATTTTTGTGTACATAGAGAAGGAGGTTTGTCCTCATCTTGGGCATCCCACAATCTCTATACCCTCTCCAAGTTGTTTCCCTCAATAACACAACACAAACAAGCCCATGAACTGATTACTTGTGCCTGGATGCATGTTGGAAATGCGTGTTGCCTGGCTATGCAGGAATAGAGAGAATCAAGATCCAGCGGCTCTTGCGGGGGTATCGCTACATATAAGACCGTGAACATTTCTCTAATAACTGTATAAGCAGAGTGGCATTGTGTATAATTCTATTGAACGCAAGTACATCCAGAAACATTGTGTGCAAGTAGTGAGTGGTTTAGTGTGTGGTCCAACTGAATGTAGTGACATCCACCAAAATTGTCAGCATTTACCTTAAATTGTATCCATACAATCAGGTTCTTCTCCATCTGTGTCTGATGTAATAAACTGCCTGTCCCCTTAGAAGCTGACCCATCCCCCTGATAGCAGAAAGACGACATGAAAGAACGCTGTTCGGTCCCATGTCTGACCAATAAAAGTAGAAGCAACTCATTTTTTACAAATGTAAATGTCAATATGATAACTAAATGCTATGCATTGTTTTACCACGTGGGTTTACAGTTGAGCGTTCACATACTTTAACAGTAACAATGGAATATTACAGTGTTGTGGTGTTAAAGTTAAAGACAATCCCTGAGAAGAGTTTGGAGAAATAAGTATTAATGTGGATTTAAGCTGAAGACCCTGGAGAGTGAGAGCATCCATCAGGCGGTGGGGTAGGGAGGTTCATGATCCCGATGCTTTACTACCAGTCAGGAGCTCCGGGAATATCTTGTACTACCAAATGATGCATTTCATCAGAGCATGGAGATTAATGACTTTGAGGAATTAACTTCAACCACGTTTTTGAGCTTGCTGATCCCCTTCCCATGTATTTCACATCTAGAAGTTACAGTATATTACTTTCTACCATGTGGTTTATGACTTAAAGTGGACTTCCAGGAAAACTGATTAAATCCAGTTAAACATTACAGTGTTCCAGTTACTTTTTGATGACTGGTTCTCTCGAAGGGTGGTCATACTGTCCCATAATAAAACAAAGCGTTCACCGAGTATACATCATATTCACGGGGTGGCCACGTGGGGAAGATAGTGTGTTTTTGTGGGTCATGATCTGAAATGAAGCTTGTCATCACTTTGAAAGTAGGAAACTGTCCTTATCCCTGGAAGAATGGCAGAAAGATCTTTGTACAGCTAGTTCCACAAACCGTACTGAGTGCCCAGGACCCCTAAAACAAAGTTATGGCTAGCTGGCTCCCACTTTCACTTCACTATTGGTGAAGAAAATGTTTTCTGTGTGAGAATTAATTAATTATTTTTTTGCTAATACTGTACTGCAGGGGTTTCCAAACGTTCTAAACAAAGTGCCAGTTTACTGACCTCCAGACTTTAGGGGGGCCAGAATGTCGTCTCTCTGGAGTAGAAAATGCCCCAGCCTTAGTGGGTGCAAACAATGCCTCAGGCTTGGGGGTCAGTGTGAGTAAAAAAAATGATATAGTACCTGTGGTCAGTAACAGGAGGAATAGCGTCTCATCATTGGTATTAGTTGGAGGAAGTGTCTCTTCGTTGATATCAGTGGAAGGAATAGTGTCTCATCATTGCTATTAGTAGCAGGAATTATGTCCCACTGTTGATGTCAGTGGAAGGAATGGTGGCTCATTGTTGCTATAAGTGGAAGGAATAGTGTCTCATCATTGGTATTAGTGGGAGGAATTGTGCCCCATTGTTCGTGTCAGTGGAAGTAATTATGCTTCACTGTTGGTGTCAGTGGAAGGAATGGTGTCCTATCATTGGTATTAGTGGAAGGAATAGTGTCCCATCATTGGTATTAGTGGGAGGAATAGTGTCCCATTGTTAGTGTCAATAGAAGGAATAGTGCCCCATCATTCATGTAAGTGGGAGGAATAGTGCCTCACTGTTGGTATCAATGGAAGGAATGGTGTCCCATCGTTGGTATTAGTGGGAGGAATAGTGTCCGATTGTTAGTGTCAGTGGAAGGAATAATGCCTCATCATTCGTGTAAGTGGGAGGAATAGTGCCTCACTGTTGGTGTCAGTGGAAGGAATGATGTCTTATCATTGGTATTAGTGGAAGGAATAGTGTGTCACATCATTGGTATTAGTGGGAGGAATAATGACCAAATAGTGCCCCATCGTTGGTGTCAGTGGGAGTAATTATGCCTCACTGTTGGTGTCAGTAGAAGGAATGGTGTCCCATTGTTGGTGTCAGTGGGAGGAATAGTACTCCAAGGCCAGGATAAAGGCAAGCAAAGGACAGCATCCAGCCTCAGTTTGGAACCCACTGCTGTACAGCATTAAACCTATGGTACTTCAGGTAAGTATTGCAGCCCTAAGATGGCAGTGCTCATCTACAGACTAAAGGATTCAATTTTTTCAGTGAAGCCCCAAACAGCATTTGATCTTATTATTGGGAACCAAACTGATGGGTTTCTGTTTGCCAGTATAGACCTGAACTGTCAGTGACAGTTGGGATTGAGAGACATCAGCTGCCCTAAGTGGCAGCTGATGGCTCTAAAAGAGCAGAATTTTTTAAAACATTTATCTCTAGCACTGGGCTTCATGCTAGGATATATTTATATTCATATGATGGGCAGGAATTGGTTTAGCTAATCATTTTTACATGTATACAAAAATATTAAAATTACCACAATTTCCCTTTAAAAGAGTGCTATTTATTTTTTACATTCATTTTATGTGTGTATAATATATAAAAAGACTACTTTGTACCCAGTTCTTGTAAATGTGGAAGAAGTTCTCGCAGAGTGTTCTCCCTAATATATAACACAGACAGTGGAATATTTGTTCTATAGAACAGCTGGGACCAATGACGGGCTCCTTAAGTGTGGAGGATTAGAATAAACAAACTCATTTTGATCTCAATATGGATATTCGGAAAAAGTTAGTGTAAAATACTTCTATATGCATAATGTATGACAGCCTTGAGCTACTCTTGTTCTGAATGTAAGCGTGATCATAAGAGGTTCTCAGTATTTATGTATATAGAACAGGTAATTATAAAGAGACCCTGTCACCAACCTAAAAATTGCAACCAAAAGCAAGAAATAAAGCATTTGCAATGCTTACTTGCTGTTTTTCATTTCTATCAATATTTTTTTTAATACACGTTCTAGGTGCCTTTGAACATACGGGAGAATTTGACTACTCCAGTAGGAGTCAATTCTCTAGCACAGCCCCCTTCCTCCTTGTACATCATAGCCCATTCCTTCTTCTGGGAAGGTCTATCTACTGTGCTGGACCAGCTCCTCTGCCTCTCCACTCATCTCCCTACATAATCCTTTATGTAGCTGTTGGAGAGGATGGAAGAGGAATACCATACAGTGTCACTTGAGTGACCGCTCTGAGTCTGCTGGAGCTTTTGACATTATATTCAATATGGTGGTGCCCAGCAAACTTTTTGGGATCTTTGGATGTATGCAGAAGGGAAGCTTTTAGCATGACTAAAATACATGAACTACTTCCAAACCGCTCTCTGCACTTATACTGTGGCAGGGCTGCCTGGCTGTGTGAAACAAGGCACCTGTACATTGTTCCCATCTTCAGGGTCTACAGTGGAAGCCAATCAGCAGGTCCGGCGGCCGCGATGGCCGCCAGCCACCTGCGATCGTTCAGAGGAGAGGCAGAATGGCAGTCTGCCTATGTAAACAAGGCAGGCCGCTGTTCTGTGAGGGAGGAGAATGAAGATCTTATGTTTCTGCTAAGCAGAAACATGGATCTCTGTTTTCCTCCAGTCACAGCATTCCTCCTACAGTTAGAAAGCACTCCCTAGGAGCACACTTAACCCTTTGACTGCCCCTGATGTTAACCCCTTTCCTGCTAGTGTTATTTATACAGTGACAGCGCAATTTTTTTTAGCATTGATCACTGTATTGGTGTCACTGGTCCCCAAAAAGTGTCACTTAGTGTCTGATTTGTCCGCTGCAATGTCGCAGGTCCGCTAAAAAAATCGATGCCCTTACTATTAAGAAATATATAAATAAACAATCAATATACGATAATTTGAATTTTTTTTTACCAAAAATATGTAGCAGAATACATATTGACCTAAATTGATTGAAAATAAATTTGTTTTTTTTTATTGCATATGTTTTATAGCAGAAAGCAAAAAACATTGTTTTTTTTTGTTTTTTTGTTTATAGCATAAAAAATAAAATCTGCAGAAGTGATCAAATGCCACCAAAAGAAAGCTCTATTTATGGGGAAAAAAGGACATCAATTTTGTTTGGGTAAAGCGTCGCACGACCGTGCAATTGTTAGTTAAAGCAACACAGTGCTGTATTTCAAAAAATGCTCTGGTCGGGAAGGGGGTAAAACCTTCCAGGGCTGAAGTAGTTAAATGCGCATGTCTCTTTAAAGAGTACCCATCTACAGTCACTATAATCAGGCGTAAGGGCATCACTGCTGCCTTGCCAGAATCAGAAGGGCAGAAAGAACGGTAACCAGATCACTCACCCTGCTTGCATGAGCAGAGAGAGAGCCTCTGTGACTGGTGGTTGTTATCGGAAATTCTTGCACTGAAACGTTGAGGTGCACATCGTCATAAGACCCCTGTATACGCTTCACAGTTAAGAAAACATGCACAAGATTGTGGTTAGCCTGCAGGGGTAAGGAACCTGCGGCTCTCCAGCTGTTGTAGAACTACATTTCCCATCATGCTTCTGGGAGTAATTGTATCCATCAGCCTTGCAATGCCTCATGGGAAATGTAGTTCTACAACAGCTGGAAAGCCACAGGTTCCCTACCCCTGTAAGGCAATACTTTTGCAATAGCTATGTAATTGTTATAACTGGAGGTCAGCTTTAATATATAAAAGAATTATAGCACTCCTACCACTATTACATTCTGTTGCTGTTTTTTCTATTACAGCTAGGATGCGCTCTCTGCATTATGGATGACTGCTCACCACTTGGTGAAGACCAAAAAGGACCCCGTGTGTCACATGACTGGACTGAAAACTTTGTAAAAGGGTGAGTAAAAAAAAAAAAATGCATGAAACACTGCGGGGCATTTGGGAACATTACAAAGCTATTGCAAAAGTACTGACTTACCACAATCTTGTGCATGCTTTCTTAATTGTGAAGCCTGTAGAGGGGCCTCATGAAGATGAGCCTCAATACTTTCTGAGTCACTGACTTATGGCAATCACAGGCAGTCCCCGAGTTATAAACATCTGACTTGCACAAGACTCCTACTTACAAACGGAGGGAGACAACAGGAAGTGAGAGGAAATCTCCCCCTAGGAAGGGAAATTCACTCCTGTAAGAGTTATTATGGGAAAAAGGGGTCTTCACTGAAGGTTTATCACCAATCCTTGTTTCCACAACAACCCAAAATTGTCAAAATCCAATTGTCACAGGGACAAAAAGTGAGGTGAAATTTTGGCTGGAGTTACACTTAAAAATGTACCTGTTCTAACTTACATACAAACGTAACCACTTAAGCATCGGAAGGATTTCCCACTGTAAGACCAGAGCACTTTTTGCGATTTGAAACTGCGTCGCTTTAACTGACAATTGCGCAGTCGTGCGACCTTATACCCAAACAAAATGAATGCCCTTTTTCTCCCACAAATAGAGCTTTTTTTTTTTGGTGGTATTTGATCCCTTCTGCATAATTTCTGATCACTGCTATTAACAAAAAAAAGTGACAATTTTGAAAAAAAAAACAATATAAAAATAAAAAATATAAAAAAACAAATGTATTCATCAATTTTGGCTGATATATATTCTTCCTCATATTTGTGGTAAAAAAAATCACGATTGGCGTTTATTGATTGATTTACAAACCATGAGAATTCATTTATGGCGTTTTTACTATTTTTTTTGTAAAGGTGAACTACCTTTTTAACCACTTCAATACTATGCACTTAGAACACTTTCCTACCAGACCAATTTTCAGCTTTCAGTGCTGTTGCGTTTTGAATGAGAATTGCGCGGTCGTGCGACGTTGTACCTTAAAACAAACCCATGTTGCAGCGTGCTGGCGCGTTAAGAGTAAGTTTTGCGTTGTCGTGACTTTCGACTTTTAACC